>JZKD02S1855614.1:12479-26803 GCA_000966675.3 Picea glauca | reverse complement strand
CTTATATCATTTCTGTGTTATTGTGGAGATTATGCTGGATATATTACTGTTATTCTGCCATTTCTAGCATTTTATTTCTGTTCTGCATATTTATTATATCTGGTATCCTGCACATTTTTTGCATTGCAAGTCCCCTTTTCAGGTTTCAAGCACTTTATTCTTTCTTTTCTTGCTGGGATGAAGTCCTTTCATTCTGATATGCATTCAGTGCATTAGGACTAGGGGCGATCGCTTCATAGCGAGGGGGCAAAGCTCAAGTTGGCCTTTGGATTTTAAAGTTGGCCCTTCATTATCCCACATTTCTTTCTTTCTTTTATAACATTCTTTCTTTATTTTTTATAGCTGCTGCTTCAACCTCGACATTCTATCCCTTCTTCTCATAGGAGGATGAACCATATGCCTTTTTGGTGTACATGTAACAACCATACCGAAGTTTATTACACTACAGAAGGCGCCAGGATGGAAAGAGTTAAGTACGGGGGGAATGGTTCGTTACGCTTATCAAAGCCTCCCAATAGTACTACTATTCCCTAAGAGTGACAACACGAGACTAAGATACTAAAGATGGCCACCAGGGTGAAACAAGGCAAAGAGCATAACTTCTGAGCTTATGATTCATTATCCAACTTCAACCCATGATCCTCACTCACATGTGCCAAATGCATTAAATATGGCTCTTTATATGAAACAAGGACTAATGTACCTCATAATGTGCTGGACCACCACTAATGAACCATGTTGATCAGGTGTGAAGAGATAGGCTGATGAGGAATGAGGCATCTGGGGGGGCTGCTGGCTGTGGAGACTGCTGATCATCATCATTGGGACCATGTCTTCATTGTGGGTCATGAGACATGATCTCCTCTAGCTACCCCTAGGTGAGAGGGTGTAACAGGAACTACTGGAGCGTTGTCTCATAGTGGCAATTTAATACATCAAACATAACATCACCATACAAATATATAACAAAATACAAAGGGTTCTCTAATATCAACCCAAGGTACATCGATAATCGACCATTGTAGATCATGCTATGCTTTGGGGCAATAATCAAATAATTGCGCAATGACAACTTTCCTCAAGACACCGCACACCCATCATTGGCGATGGCCAACAATGTCACAAGGGAAGTGCCAGGGAAATATGTGCACCAATAACAATGCCTCTCTGTCCATCAAGTGCCATCCTATATCTACCTACAAATCTTTTACATATGTGATGAAAATCACAATTGTAATGAATTGTGATGAAAATCACAATGGGTGTGGTGCAAACCATAGTTATCGTGATGAAAATCATAAGGGATGTGTTGAAAGCCACAATTGTTGTGATGAAAATCATGAGTGTTGGACCTCGTACAGAATGTAAGTTAACACTACCTATGGGAGCTCTTCTCTAGAGATCATCTACAGTTGAGAGTACTATTATTCTCCTAGAAAGTTCGACATTCCTTCGCACCAAAAAGTTATGTTGTTGGGTACTTCACACCTTGTTCCATCTTTGATCTTATCAATTGCTATTGGAGTCTCATGATCAAGGGCCAATAACAAGTTTGGCAATGCCCAAAGAAAGAAGAAATGGAATTCTTTTTGTACAAATACTTACAAAATAGCTTAGCCTAAGATTAGGCCTGCTTAATTTTTTTTCCTTTGCAATCAATAAAAATCCAACCAACTTTTTCCACATCTTGGTTCTTCTTAGAAAGGATCTTTGGGTATCCATGGCCAAATTTGTAGATTTTGTTAGTAGTACAGGTGGGCTCCCTTCTACAAGGTGAACCCTACCTGAATGACAACCTTGCAACAATGAACACAAGTTGCCCTCCTCTATTTCATGGCACGTTAACCTCCTAAACAAATTGCACAATCATTCATTCATATGTGTAGCGTTCCTTTGTCTTTTTTGTTGTTTCTTCATTCAATGTCTTTGCAGCTTGAGCAGGACAAGAGAGTTTATGGACCAAAGGACCTACAGATCGATCCATTCCCTGCATAGCAACACTTGTTTCAAATAATAAGTGGGAAGGCAAAGCAACTTCAATCAACATGATAAACAAAGCAACTATGTTTTTTGCATCCATGATATAACATCTCAAACGAATAATGATTTTGACTTGCGACAACAACAACCTTGCGGGAAACACCAACCGACAACAACCATATTCTCATTGTGTATGGAAAAATAACAAATACAGTAGTTGGACCCCATGTACTAACTCGACTGACCTCTTGTAGCAATGGAATTCCTAGCTAAAAGTTGTCTCCTGTAGTTGTGAGACATTAGACGCCAACTCCTTTTCTCATGTAGAACATAATAGTAATAATAGGAGAGATACATGGAAGTTTAACAGAGAAAATGATCACGGTTAACTTGCATGGGGGAAGCACTGGAACTCTTGGAAGGGTTTTCTTACTTCATATACTACTAATGTTGTGCACTTAAGACTTGCTTAGTATGTCTAATGTGACTCTTGGTCTTAGAGCATGTGATAGGTTGGATGGAACTTCCAATTTTGTTCCTTGGAAGCTTAGGCTTCAAATTCTTATAGAGGAGGCCGATGTTTGGGAGCATGTTGAGAAGGAGATTCTAGAACCTAGCGATCCAACACAACTGGCCGCTCATTGGAAGAAGGAAGCCGGAGTGAAGAGAATGATTCTTGATTTTGGAAAAGATCATTTCGTCTCACACTTTTGATATAAGACATGTAAGAAAATGTTTGGTGCTTAGGTTGAGTTATTTCAACCTCTTGTGCTTCTTGAGAGATGCTTTTGCAAAACCAGCTTTTAGCCATTCACATGAGCAAAACAAATACTATGGTGAGCTACTTGACTAGGATTAGTGAATTGAAAGATCAATTGGCTGGCATTGGAACAAGGATGGAGAATGAGAAGTTGGTGTCCATTGCCTTAAAGGCATTTTCTCCTTCCTGGATGCCTTTTGTTCAGGGTATTTATGCTTGAGAGTCCTTGACAAAGTTTCCAAAGCTTTGGGTTGACATTATGTAAGAAGAAATCAGACTATGGTCTTATTTGGATGAACAAGGGGAAGTATGTGCTATTAATCTCGTTGGGAAGATGAAGAAGCGTAAAAAGAAAGGCTACAAGAAGGAAGGGATAGATACATGAAAGAAGGATGTGAGTAAGGTGATCTGTTTTTGATGTCATGAGATGGGACATTATATCAGCAAATGCCCATTGAAGAAGAAGGGAAAGTGAATGAAACAGGTTGTAGTTAGAACTGTAGTAGGTGTAGAGGAGATTAACTCTCAATTTGAGACTGCTTTTGTTGAAATAATGTAACTGCAAAGTGTATTCTATTTATTATTGATATATTATTCATTGGATCAATCCCCATTGCGGATTGATCATGTTGGCTATTGTAAAGGACCAAATCCCCTTTTGCGGATTGGTCAAAATATAATTGTAATAGGCATAAGAAGAAGTCGGCCCCAGAATATATTAAAGAGGCCCCAGAATATACTAAAGGTGGTTATAACCACCCAGAAGGAGAAGTCGGCCCTGACAGTGAAAAGACACCTCCACACGTGCCAGTGTTGTATAAATAAGGAGGCTAGAGCCTCAGTTAGATACACACTCACTTGTTCATTTGAGAGACAAGTTTGGGAGCTGCAGTTGGAGAAGAAAGAGAGAGAGAGGTGCATCCTTGGGAGAGGACTTTCTGTATTTGTTTGAGTTATCTCTTGGCATTGTATTGGCTATCTACAATAAGGAAGTTTTGCTGGGTTTTCTCCCCCATGAGGGTTTCCCAGGATAAATGATGTGTCTCTTGTGATTGTGTATTTCTCAATGATCCTATCTTATGCTATTATTATCTATTGAAATGCAAAGAACTCTAATAATAGCTTAAACATTAACATGGTATCAGAGCTAAGTTGAAGAGAGCATCTTTCACAAGAGAAAGTGAAAAACGCCACTATTGCCATACATGCAAATTAGGACTTTTTGTTGGTGAGGTATTTCAGCTCCAAAACCATGTAGAAAAGTGTGCCCTCCCTCAAGGATCATTTTGGCATTCTCAGCGCAACTTTTCAGTGGCTAGATCTCCCGGAAAGTGAAACCCTAGTTTCACAAAGTACCGGAAGTACCAGAAAACCAGAAGTACCAGAGTACCAGAGGTACCAGAGTACCAGAAGTACCAGAGTACCAGAGGTATTAGAAAACCAGAGTACCAGAAGTACCAGAGTACCAGAGGTACCAGAAAACCAGAAACACCAGTCCAAAAATCCGCAGATCAAGTTTGGAGGGGTAAAAGTTGGATTTTCTCAGATCGAGACACACCAGGCTACTTGCCTTAGCCAAGTGCACCTCCTGGTAAGTTCAGAATTTGATTTTGAGCATTTTTATTTTTGGACATTTTCCTAGGTCCAGGTAAAAGATGTCTCCAAGCACTAAGCTTGTTGACAAGCTGGAAGGTGTGGAAAACTTTCTTGCCTGGAAATATAGGATTGGTCTCATTCTTGAAGAGAATGACCTAGCAAGATTCGTCAAAGAAGAAGTGTCGGAACCCGACGATGCTGCAGAAAAAGCAAAGCATCAAAAGGACACGATAAGGGCCAAAAGAATCATTGCAGATTCAATCAAAGATCACTTGATCCCTTATGTGTCATCAAAGAAGACTACGAAAGAAATGTTTGATGCCCTAAGCAGACTATATGAAGGAAAGAACATAAACCGAAAGATGAATCTAAGAACTCAGCTCAAGAATACAAGGATGCAGAAAGGAGAATCAATCCAAGAATATTTCTCCAGAATATCCCAATTCAAAGAACAACTAGAAGCAATCGAAGATACTATAGACGAAGACGAACTTATAATGACAACCCTAAATGGTCTCACAAGACCTTGGGATGCATTCATCCAAACGATTTGTGCCAAAACAGAGAAACTAAAATTTGACTGTCTATGGGAAGAATGCATTGAAGAAGAAACAAGAGTAGCTAACCGAGAAGCGTTACTAGCAAGAGATGATGATCAAGCCCAAGCTACTCACACCAAAGGAGGAAGGAAAAAGTCTTACTTCTAGAAAGAGGCTTATAAAGAGTCTCAAACCCCAAAGAAATTCAGTCATAAAGAATCTCATCCAAGGAGATTCCAGAAGAAAGGACAACGTAAGGAAAGAGATTACCCATTTGTACAATGCTACCATTGTGACAAGATGGGACACATTGCGAAATTTTGTCCAGCGAGACGAGAAGAATACAAGAGGAAAAATAAGAGGCACCATTCCCATGCAGTCGAAGACGAAGAGCCTCCTGCAAAGATGATAAGAGAACAGATTAAAGACTATGTCTTAATCTCGGCCCTCTCAGGATCGGTAACACCTGGAGAGGACACTTGGCTCATTGATAGTGGTGCCTCCAAGCACATGACAGGTCAAAGAGACATTCTCTCTTGTATTTCAGAAAAGAAGTTTTCTCAGAAAGTGACACTTGGAGATGATTACCAATATCCCATCAAGGGAGTGGGAGAATCAAACTACAAACTTAATTCAGGGAATTCAATGAAGATGAAGGACGTACTCTATGTACCAGGTTTGACAAAGAACCTACTCTCCATTTCAGCGTTAGAAAAGAAAGGCTTCAGAGTTGCCTTCATAGATGGAGAAGTTCTTATTTGGGCTAAAGGAGAAACCATAAATGAAGCAATCATCATTGGAAAAGAAGAAAATGGCTTGTATAAGCTAAAGGGTCACTCAAAAGATGCAATGGCCCATGCCATTGAGAATCCACGTGAACTTTGGCATAGAATATTAGCTCAAATCAACTACAAGGCACTACCATACGTATGCAAAGCTGTCATAGGTCTACCAGAACTCAAGGTTGACCATGAAGGCGTGTGCAATGGATGTGCACAAGGGAAGAACATCAAGAACCCTTTTCCGAAGAGAGACAACAAAGCAGAAGGATTCCTAGAACTCATTCATTCAGATGTGTGTGGCCCAATGCCATTGTCCTGCATTAGTGGGTATGTATACTATGGATCATTTATTGATGATTATTTTCGTAAGACCTGGGTGTATTTTTTGAAATCTAAAGATGAAGTGTTCAGCAAATTCAAGGAATTCAAAGCCTTGATAGAGAATCTTTCTGAAAGAAAGATCAAGATACTGAGGTCAGATAATGGAGGAGAATACACCTCAAAAGAGTTTTTGAACTTCTGCAAAGATGTTGGGATCAAGAGGGAACTCACTACTCCCTATAATCCTCAACAAAAGAGTGTAGCTGAAAGAAATAACAGAACAATAATGGAAGCTGTCAAGATCATGATCAATGATCAAGATCTTCCTATGTGCTTATGGGTAGAAGCAACAATGACAACCGTATATGTGAAAAACCGATTGTCCCATAGTGCACTTGGGTTCAAGACCCCAGAAGAGATGTTCACCGGAAAGAAACCAGAGGTAAGCCATCTCAAAGTATTTGGCTGCCCAGTATTTATACATATTCCGAAAGAGAAGAGAAACAAGTTGGAACCCTCAAGAAAGAAGGGAATATTTGTGGGATACTGTGAAGTCTCCAAGGCCTTCAGGATTTATATACCAGGTCACCATCACATTGAGATTAGCAGGGATGTGACCTTCGATGAAGATGCATCGCTCAAGAAATCGAGAAGATGTCAGCTTGAAGAAGTATATGAAGAGGAACCCGTAATCCCCATAATTGCAGAATTAGTGAGGGAGGTTCCCAGAGCTGCAGAACCAGTGAGGGAAGTCGTAACTTCCCCTGATGAGGAAATTCTAGAAGAACATGACATAGTAGAATTTCAAGAACCTCCTCAGATGACGATCTCCCATAAAAGAAAGCTTGCTTGAGCAAGAGAGCTTATTCAAGATGGAGAGAAGTATGGTGTTCCCGAAGGAACACCGAGACAGGTGAAGAGACCTAAGCCATTCTCTAGGTATATGGCTTTGATGTGTGATCTCCTAGAGAAAGAGCCTACTTGCTTTGAAGAATCCATTCAGAAGAAGGAATGGGCAGATGCCATGACAGAAGAGTACCAATGCATAATAAAGAATGATGTATGGGAAATAGTTCCTAGACCGAAAAGTAAGGAGGTGGTATCCTCCAAATGGCTTTTCAAAATAAAACATGTTGCTGATGGAAGTATTGAGAAGTGTAAAGCAAGATTTGTTGCTCGTGGCTTTTCTCAAAAGGAAGGCATTGACTATGAAGAGACATTCGTTCCTATAGCCAGATACACTTCGATCAGAACCATCATAGCCTTGGCAGCTAAGATGAAGTGGAAGTTACACCAGATGGACGTAAAGACAGCCTTCCAAAATGGTGTCATCAAAGAAGAAGTGTATATAGAGCAACCTCAAGGATTTGAAGTTGAAGATAGGAAGTCTCATGTCTGCAAGCTGAAGAAGGCTCTGTACGGATTGAAGCAAGCTCCTAGAGCTTGGTATGGCCGGATAGACAGTTTCCTGATGAGCTTGTGCTTTACCAAGAGTAAAGTAGATTCTAACCTCTATTTCAAAGTTATGAACGATGAGCCAGTGATATTATTGCTGTATGTGGATGCCTTATTCTTAACTGGAGAAGAAAAGCTCATCACCGAATGTAAGAAGAGGCTCGCCTCAGAATTTGAGATGAAAGACCTTGGCCTAATGCATTATTTCTTAAGTCTTGAGGTATGACAGAGTCCAGAGAGGATCTTCCTTAACCAAGGGAAGTATGCAGTCGAAATCCTGAAGAGATTCGACATGTTAGAGTGGAAGTCCATGAATACACCCATGGAAACGAAGCTGAAGATGCTGATCGACACTTCGTCAGAATTGATTGATGCCATGCTGTATAGACAAATTATTGGATCGCTGATGTACCTGACGAACTCCAGACCATATGTTTGTTTTGCCGTGAACACGTTGAGTCAGTTTCTGGTAGAACCCAAACATGTTCACCTAGTGGTTGCAAAACATGTGATGAGGTACCTTAAGGGTACATTAGATTGTGGTCTCAGTTATGATGGAGATCATGATTTCACATTGAGTGGGTACACTGATTCAGATTGAGCTGGAAGTGTTTCTGACAGGAAGAGTACTTCAGGATGCTATTTCAGTTTGGGATCAACCATGATCTCATGGCAGAGTAGGAAGCAATCCAGCATTGCTCTCAGCATAGCGGAAACAGTATACATTATTGTGTGTTTTGCTAGCTGCAAAGCTATATGGCTTCGAAAGTTGTTGACTGACCTATTTGACCTAGAGATGAAAGCAACCACGATCATATGTGACAACCAAAGCTACATAAAGATGACAGAGAATCCTGTATTCCATGATAAGTCGAAGCACATAGAGATCTGATATCATTACATCCGTGACATGGTGCAGAGAGGAGCCATAAAGCTCTAGTATGTTAGCACGGATGAACAAGTTGCTGATGTGTTGACCAAGCCTCTATCTCGTGTAAAGTTTGAGCACTTTCGAGATAAGCTTGGTATAGTTCAAAAGGACCTTCCTCGAAAGGGGGAGTAGTATTGTGATGAGATATACCTAGTACTATGCTTCAAGCTTAATCGCTGTGACGTAAAGCAAGTCTAGTTGTTGTGATGAGATGAGGCTAGTACTGCTTCCAGCCTAATAGCTGTGACGTAAAGCCAGTCTAGTATCTTGCTTCCAGCTTGATTACTGTGACGTAAAGCAAGACAATGAAATGAGGCTAGTACTGTGTTTCCTGCTTGATAGCTGTGACGTAAAGTCAGTCTAGTATCTTGCTTCTAGCATGATTGCTGTGACGTAAAGCAAGACGATGAGATGAGGCTAGTACTGTGCTTCCAGCTTGATAGCTGTGACGTAAAGCCAGTCTAGTATCTTGCTTCCAGCTTGATTGCTATGACGTAAATCAAGACGATGAGATGAGACTAGTACTGTGCTTCCAGCTTGATAGTTGTGACGTAAAGCCAGTGTAGTATCTTGCTTCCAGCTTGATTGCTGTGACGTAAAGCAAGACGAGTATCTTGCTTCCAGCTTGATTGCTTTGACGTAAAGAAAGACGAGTACTGTGCTTCCAGCTTGAGAGTTGTGACGTAAAGCTAGTCCAGTATTATGATGATGAGCCAACCTCGTGCTGTGATGATGATGTATTAGTTCTATACTAATCCATATTGATGCAGATGATGATTGCATTCCTTTGAGAATGACGATGCTGTCGATGAGAAAACTTCCGATGATTTATAGATACGCCAGTCAGTGTTCCAAGATGATATTGATGATGCAGTCCTCCTGATGCTATTGATGATGCAGTCCTCTCTCTCATCTGATGCTGTTATAAAATACCCTTCTTGTTAAGGGGGAGTGTTGAAATAATGTAACTGCAAAGTGTATTCTATTTATTATTGATATATTATTCATTGGGTCAATCCCCATTGCGGATTGATCATGTCGGCTATTGTAAAGGACCAAATCCCCTTTTGCGGATTCGTCAAAATATAATTGTAATAGGCAGAAGAAGAAGTCGGCCCCAGAATATATTAAAGAGGCCCCAGAATATACTAAAGGTGGTTATAACCACCCAGAAGGAGAAGTCGGCCCTGCCAGTGAAAAGACACCTCCACATGTGCCAGTGTTGTATAAATAAGGAGGCTAGCGCCTCAATTAGACACACACTCACTTTGTTCATTAGAGAGACAAGTTTCAGAGCTGCAGTTGGAGAAGAAAGAGAGAGAGAAAGGCACATCCTTGGGAGAGGACTTTTTGTATATTTTTCAGTTATCTCTTGGCATTGTATTGGCTATCTATAATAAGGAAGTTTTGCTGGGTTTTCTCCCCCATGAGGGTTTCCCAGGATAAATGATGTGTCTCTTGTGATTGTGTATTTCTCAGTGATCCTATCTTATGCTATTGTTATCTATTGAAATGCAAAGAACTTAGTGATCCTATCTTATGCTATTTCTTAGTGATCCCAGGAATGAGTGCTTGCTTTTCTTCCGAGTCTCCTTCACTCAAGATGACGAGTGCTTTCTTCAACCTGTCTTCTATACTTAGACAATACGCTATCTTGACAGAAGGTTGGGTTAAAGGATAAGTTCTATGATCTCAACTTTTAATCCATCTAATACCTTGACTCAGAAAAGGTTAGAATGAAGGTCATAGCTACAACATGCAACATTGATCAATATAACAAATGGATGCATATCGGAATAATCACACCTTGGTTGCATCATTCCTCGGGATGTGTTGGATCTTGAGATCCTTTTGGATCCATGGCAAGAGATCCCTTCTCCTGCAAGTACTCTTTAAAGTTTAACTATTTAAACATATGTGAGTACATACCTCTGATGGCATTTGAAGGTAGTGGCACCATCTGGCAGTAGCGATAATCATTACCAACTCTTAAAAACTTCAAGGGTGTTTGCAACTGGTGCTACGGCTGCAACTGCAACTGATACTGGTTCTGAGACTGGAACTGCCACTGCAACTGCAACTTAGGATTTTATGAGGAAACCCTAATTTTTCAAACTTCAAAATTTGAAATTCTGATCCAGGGGATAGATGCGCTGAATTGAGGCGAGTAAGCTGGTGCAGTCAGATTTTTGAAAATCCAACTTTTACCCCCTCAAACTTTATCTGCGGATTTCTGGACTGGTGCTTCTGGTTTTCTGGTACTTCTGGTACTCTAGTACTTCTGGTACTTTGGTTTTTTGGTTTTCTGGTACTTTGTGAAACTAGGGTTTCACTTTTCGGGAGATCTAGCCACTGAAAAGTTGCGCTGAAGGTGCCAAAATGATCCTTGGGGGAGGGCACACTTTTCTAGATGGTTTTAGGGATGAAATACCTCACCAGCAAAAAGCCCCAATTTGCATGTACGACAACAGTGACGTTTTTCACTTTTCTTTTATGAAAGATGCTCTCTTTAGCTTGGCTCTGATACCCTGTTAATGTTTAAACCATTATTATAGTTCTTTGCATTTCAATAGATAACAACAACATAAGACAAGATCACTGAGAAATACACAATCACAAGAGACACAACATTTATCCTGGGAAACCCTCTTGGGGAAGAAAACCTATCAAAACTTCCTTATTATAGATAGCCAATACAATGCCAAGAGATAACTCAAGCTAATACATAAGATCCTCTCCCAAAGATGCGCCACTCTCTCTCTCTCTCTCTTCTCCAATAGCAGCTCTGAAACTTGTCTCTCAATGAGCAAGTGAGGTTATCTAAGTGAGGCGCTAGCCTCCTTATTTATACTAATCTGGCACGTGTGAAATGTCTCTTCACTGGTAGGGTCGACTTCTTAATTTGGGTGGTTATAACCACCTTTATTATATTCCGAGGCCTCTTTGATATATTCTAGGGCCGACTTCTTCTTTTGCCTATTACAATTATATTATGACCAATCCGCAAAAGAGGATTTGGTCCTTTTACAGTAGCCGACATGATCAATCCACAATGGGGATTGATCCTATGAATAATATATCAAATAATAATAAGAATACACTTTGCAGTTACATTATTTCAACAAGATCACGTTTGGCTTGGACTATCTCTTGGCTAGGGTTTGGACTATCTGATCAGCTCTTGTTGATGCGCTATCCTTGGGGAAAGGTGCGCTACCCTTTGTTTGGCTATCTAGCCTAGGGTTTGCTTCTGGAATGATTCTCTGTCAAGGTTAAGGAGCTCGGAGGGTGGCTTAGGCCTATGGTTGGGTGACAATAGTATTGTCAATGGTAAAACGAGCACATCCATTATATTCTAACACCAGTCTAATTGTATTCGTCTTAGCTACAGGTGGAAAGGTTTCTTCCAAATCCATTCCTTTTTTTGTGTGAAGCCTTTAGCCATTAACGTTTTTTGTGATGTCAATTGTTGTTAATGCATATAACAAAAGGAGAAAACTATATGCTCCAAGAATGGAAGAGAAAAAGTGTTTGAGCAACCTGCAGTACCTTTTAAAAAACGATACATAAATGGGAGTACAAGCTCAGATGACTCTTCATCTCCCAAAGTGATTGCATATTCAAGTTAATTAAACCCTTATCATAAGTGACTTAAGGTAATTCTAACTTATGATCTAAGAACCATGGACTCTGGGCCAATATGTATTTTGTTGACTGAAGTGACTGAAGTGCTTCCTAGTGGTTATCACCATTACACATACTTTATCATCAACAAATTTATCAACCTTGGTCCTTATACTTTGTTCTATAGGACCATTTGCAACTTATGGTAATTTTTCCTTTGGCCAATTCTACAGCCTCCCAAGCTTCATTTCTTTTTTTGAATCATATTCATCCTGTATTGGTTTTTTTGTATTCTTGCTTTCCATGTGCTTCTTCAAATGAAATAAACATACGTGAATTCAAAATTGTGGTCATCAAAGCAATGTTTACTTGATGTTACGATGATTGTTGTGTCCTCCTTAACTTCTTGCCTCCTTCACTAGTTTGATGTGGTTCTTGTATATTTGGGTTCCTCTTTTTTTGCAAATACCACTTTGAAATTTTCTTTGACTTTGGAGGTGACTTGTTACTTCTAGCCTTGGTGTCACTAGCCTCCTCCTCATCGTTAGTTGCTAGAATGATTCCATCTTCATGGCTTGCACTGCTTTCCTCTTCAACCTTTTTAGTGTCATATGTCTTTTGTAGGTCATGTTATAGCCATCTAATCGGGCTTTTTGCATACGTTCTTCGACAAAGAGAACATCTCTATTGACAAGTATGCGTTTTTTCATGTCAAAGAGCATATATGACTTGGACTTTTCTTTGTAGCCTGCAAAATGCATTATTTACATTCTAGCTTATGCCTTTTTCACTTTTGTGGAGATAGTTATGCAAGTAAAGTTTGAAGAGGAAAGGTATCGGTGTGCTAAGGAACTTAACTTCAAAATTCTTTGTCTCCCTTTTCTTGACCTTTAAAAGATAAGGAAATCGTGCATTCATGACACCTTTGATTGGAAAGATATTAGCCTCTGTTGAATTTTTAATGATAGCTCAAACACATGTAGTTTCTTTTCAATTTAGCATGAACTTGAACCATAAACAATGCAACAACACAATAGCTGCAGTAAACAAGATCACAAGAAGAATAACCATGCACAAGACACAAGAAGTTATGCTGGGAAAACCCTTCTCAGCCAAAGGAAAAACCCAACAACCCTTTACCATATTGCCAAGAGAAGATCACCCTCACACCATAAACCCTAGCGCACACAAGAGGGTGCTCTATGACCAAGAAAACTAGCGCATAGAAGAAGTGTGCACCAAATTTCAGCTCTCCAAGTTAAGCGTTTAATGAATGAGATATGATCCACAATGGGGATGTATCTCTCTAATAAATACGTGACCTAACTCATCAAATAGATGTGTCTATTGGCACAATAGGGCCGACTTGTACAACTCAATAATATAATTAATCATTTACATAATATTAATTATCTTTACACAGTAGAGCCGACTTGTACCTTTGATAATACAAATTAGGGTTTCACAATAGTCTTACTCTTTGACAATATAGCAAGGGGTCTCACACACATCCTCTAGTGCTCTGACACTCGGGACAAGTCCACATGTGCTCAACCACAAGGGACGTCACTCTCAAACAGATCAACTCAATTAAATCCATAGGAGTACGAACTGGAGAGCCATCTCAAGTCAACTCAACTAAGTCCATAGGAGTACGACAGGAGACCATCTCAAGTCATCTCAACTCAGTCCAGAGGAGCACGACAAGAGACCAACACAAGTCATCTCAACTCAGTCCAGAGGAGTACAATTTGGAGGATGTCTCATGAAGTTGCAATCATCAACACTCCCTCTCAGCTAGGGAGTCTCCACCAGGCCAAGTCTCTCAAGGAAGTACTCGAACTTCGTCCTGGCAAGCGGTTTGGTGAAGATATCTGCAACTTGCTCGTGTGTAGAAAGGTACTGCACATGTACTGCTTTTCTCTGCACCATATCTTTGATGTAATGGTATTTGATCTCAATGTGATTCGATTTATCGTGAAACACATGATTCTCTGAGAGCTTCACACAGCTCTGGTTATCGCAATGGATAACGGTGGAATTAATCTCATGTCCAAATAAATCTGCAAGGAGCTTGCGAAGCCACACTGCTTCGCGGACTACCACACATAATGCAATGTACTCTTCTTCTGCGGTACTTAAAGCCACAAAAGTCTGTTTCCTGCTACACCAGGTAACCATGGCAGATCCCAAAGTAAAACAACAACCAGAGGTGCTCTTCCGTGTTGAAATAATGTAACTGCGAAGGGCATTCTTATTATTTTGTTATTGGATTAAATCCCCATTGTGGATTAATCATGTCATTATTATTATTTTTATTATTAGGTTAAATCCCC
>JZKD02S1855603.1:41479-52522 GCA_000966675.3 Picea glauca | reverse complement strand
ATATATAATTGTTTTGTATTAATATTTTTTTAAATGCCACATGTCAACTCCATAATATTAAGCATTGGAGGAATTACGCATCTTCCTATAAAGCACCTATTAACTAAATCTATTTTTTTTTTACTTTCAAATATTTTAAAATATTTTATTTATGGCAGATATTGAAATATTTTATTTGTTATTTATATTTTTTTTTTAAATTCCACGTGTCAACTCCATATTGAGCATGGAAGAAATTACACATCTCTCTCATAATAAACTATAAAAAACACCTTTAAAAATAATTATAAAATTTCAAGAATAGTTTTATATTAATAAAAATGAGTCTTCAAAAAAAAAATTAATAATTAAAAAATATTTAATAATTAAAAAGTGTATAAAAATATAATTTTTAGCAAATTTATTTTAAATTTAAAAATATTATTACCCATCCCTGAGGTGTAGGAAAGTCGGTTATAGAGTGTGTTGTTAAGGCACTCCGTGATGTTAAAGTCGCCGGTTCAAAACTTGCAAGGACAAAAAAATTCAGCCATGTTAAGGGTTGGTGTGGCTCAGGCTGGGTGCGATCCCCGGGTGATTTTGACAACTTAGATGCCCCGAGTCGCGATTTCTCAAGCCACAGGATAGTATGCGGAGTTTAATTATTAACTAAAATGTTCAAGTTTTTATCATCTTAATTAAAATTTGATAAATAAAAAATTCTAAATCCAAAGTAATATGTCGTTTAAATTGCAATTCTAACATCCTATGTCGTTTAAATTGCAATTCTAACATAAAAACAATGGCATTCTACTTAACACTTGGCTTATGGCACATGCTACTACAATAAAGTTACATTAAATCGTGTAAATTGTGTGTAAACTGATGATATTACAAAATAGCAAAAATACACACTTCAATGTGTGACAAGACACGGTGATCGGAAATAATCCATCGACAATGTGTAATTCAAACAAATTCGCCCTCTTTTGAAATGGTTAGTATAATCATAATTATTTGCTTTGACTTTTAAGTAAAAATCATAACATAATAATACCCTATTTCTTTCCTTGGATTATATTATATCAATTCATCCATGTGATGTAATGAGGTGAGGGTGGGAGTGAGAGAGTTAATATGAGAAACATATATAAGGGTGAGGGTGAGAGTGATGGAATTTAATATGAGAAACATATAATATGGGTGAGGGTGGGGGAGTTAATATGAAATTGTTAGTATAATCATAATTATTTGCTTTGACTTTTAAGTAAAAAGCATAACGTAATAATACCCAATTTCTTTCTTTGGATTATATTATAAAAATTCATCCATGTGATGTAATAAAAGGGTTTATGTGAGAGAAGTTGAGTCAAGAAAGTTAAGTTAAATTGTCTTTGTGTTGTAAAAATGTAAATGCTTTGTAAATATTCCTAGTGTGACACAAAGACAAAGATCTAAGTAGTGAATGTTTGTGAGTCCATGTAGTGGGCTAAAATTTTATGGTGAGGATATTACCATGGTGGTTTGAGTTATGTTAAAGCATGTATAAAAGAGAAATATGTAATATCTCCCATAAAAAAAATTTAATGAGTAATAAAATGTGCAAAGGTGAATTGTACTTGACACTTTTCCTTTGTGGATTACAACTTTTTTTCCATGCTTCCTTGAAAAGCTCTTACATCAATCTTTGACTTATGTGTATAAGGTACAAGTTGTGACATCCTTGGGATGAGAGTATGTAGGATGATCCAATAAAATGTATATTTTTCTTTTTATTCGCCATTCATACTATCTTATTCATTCTCATGTCATTCTCCTACGGCCCATGTTATTGGATTTCTTCTCCTTGATTATGAGAAAAGCCTGTGTAAAATCATGATTGTTATGTTTATGATCTGCTAGAGAATCCTATGATCTTGTGGCAAGCCTATGATATGCTAGGAGAATTACCATTATTAAGAGAGGACATGGGATTGGTTTTGGAGGGAAAAACCATGGCCACAATGTCCAATAACTAAAGAAGACTATAAATATGCAACCAAGTGCCCATGTCTAGAATTTCCATATTTATTGTCAATCGCTCCAAGGTTCCCAAAGAGCAACTATCGAACTAGATTCTTCTTGCTTGCACTAGAGCACTAGAGGGCAAGGAGATTCTTTAAGCACTATGAGTAGAGAAGGAAATGATGGATTCTCAAAGGATTAGTGAAGGGAAAGATAAATTCTTAAGGCACTGAATGATCTAGATTTATGAGAAAAACAAGATGAAAGTAGAGATATTACAATGAAACACAAAAATATTGTCAGAAACAGAGAACTACAGTAATACATGAATTCTATTAATGAAAGAACTGTAGAGAGATTGTAAAAATACAGAGTGAAATACTCTCTAGAATGGTGACAACTTATCTCTGAGAAGAAATGTGATAGCTGCACTCCTTCACAAGAATATAAGTACAATGAGGCTCTAAAGGCCTTTTATAATAAACATGAATGCCAAAACCCTATACATCCAAAACCCAGATATGAAAGCTATGCTCCTTCGCAAGAAGATGAGTACAATGAGGCTCTGAAGGCCTTTTTATAATAAACATGAATGCCCAAACCATAGACATCCAAAAACCTAACCCTAGGAGATGAAGCGCCAAAAGTCATGTGGGCCTCGTTGAGGTAAGTTAGTACATCAACTTTCTGGGGTTGTAACTTTTGCATACGATCTCCATTTTATGCGTGTGATAACCCGTTGGAAAGGTATTTTTGATAACTACGCATTATGCCATCAAAATTTGTTTATGTCTATAGTTTGATTGTGAAAAGCCCAAAAACTGTCGTTTAGGGCCTCAAAACGGCCCCGAAAGAACATAAAGATGTACTGAGATGAAAACGACCAAAATAGGCCAGCTGGACTAGATGGGTGACCACCAATATCCACCTAGATGCTGTGTAGGGCTTCAAGAAATCCTCAACAGTGAAAAACCCATAATTACAAAGAAATCTCCCCATTACAGAGAAACTCATTGAACCGAAAACTGTCAAGATGAGCTAGTTGGAATTTAGAACAGGTGGGTGGCCACCAATATCCACCTAGATCACTGAAGCAACGAAGGGAGAAACCTTCCCTTGTTTTTTTCACCAAGGGGAAGAACTTTGAAACTAGTTGAAGGATGGTGCGATTCTTGGAGGATTTTCCCTCAAGGGATTCAATGATAGATGTATGGTTGGTCTAAGTTCTTGGGCATTGTGGGTTGGATTGAGTGAAATTATAACCCTATAGGCACTCTCTTTTCCTTAATGGTATCATGGCCCTACTCGGGGATGGAATCCATAGCTAACTCCTATAGTTGGGTAGTGAATTGCTCCTCAATAATTGATTTGATGGGCTTGAATCTATTTACATATGAGTTTTTATATCAATATTTATGCGACATGCTTCATTTCTATTATGCCACCTCCTTCCATGAATTCAATTATGAAATGAATGAATCATGTTTATGGAATGGTTGTTTGGATGAGATTGATGATAATCCCATATGGTAGATGTTGGGAATGTGTTATATTCTTTGCATGATTATCTTACACACCTTGTTCATTGTGGCAGGTGCAATAGGGGGTGTCTCGCAAGTGGGGATATTCATGTCCTTCCTACCCATTTTTTGGGGTTTTTTTGGTCTATTTTTGGCCTATTTCTTATTTTTTTGGACAATAGTTTTTCAACTCATTGTAATCTAATCCTAGTTAATGGATTATGGTTGTAATCTAATTCAGGTTAATGGATTAGGTTTTTGGATGCTGCAGAATACCTAAATATTGTATTATGTACAATCAAGTTAATATAGTGAAGAAGATAGAGGTGTAGCTCTGAGGATTGTTGGTTTTCCCGATTAAGGGTTTCGAGGGTAAATCTACGTGTACTCTATGTATGCCATTATTGTTCTTTAGGTTTAAAACTTGCAATAATTGCATGTGGTTAAATCAATGTTGAGAAATTACCGAGAATTGTTAGCATGCATGTTTAATTTTGCTACAAGTGTATGTGATGTTAATTAGGCAACTATTATTATAGTTAATTATGTTATGAAGTTATGGGAAGGTAAATGGAACTCACAAAAAGGAAATATGAGATAAAAAGGAGAAAGAAAAATTATTTGGATTTCCACAATGGCCAAGGGAAAAATCTAAGACGCTATATAGTGGAAACTTACAACGGTGTGTTTTTATGGGAAAGGAGAGGGGTTGTGAGCCCAAGCCGATGACATAGGCGAAAGGATATTCTGACCTAGAGAGGACTAGGCGATGAAGAAATGAAAGGAGGGGGTTGAATCACCATACACGCTTGGTTCTGATTCCAAAAATGGCCTCATTTTAGTTTCCCGTGAAGTTGAGGCATAGCCAACATGAGTGGAGAGGAAGGCAGTGCAACATAGGCTAGTAAGGCAAAGAAAACAAACGAGGGAATACATAGCCACCAAATGAGCCACCAGAGGGAGCTGCAAACCAGAGGGTTGTTCAACAAGAAGTGAGGAGGCATAATGGTCCAGTTGAGGAGTGACAACATGCTAAGGAAGCCTAAGTGGAGGGTCACACAAGTGAAAAGGTGATGGCCAGAGTCGTTCCTCCATTTCTCGGACGAAAATGCAGAGAATGGCACACTGGAGAAATGAGTTCAAAACACGTAGAAATGAATGCATCTTTCAATCATCGAGGGGAATTAAAAGAAGAGGGGTGCATCAGGTGCTATTCACGTGGCTAGCGCAAGCCTGGAAGGCGCCACCCTCTTTGTTGAGCACCTGGGACCTACTGACACCCCATCCAAGGGGACGATATGTCATTTGTATAGTGAATTGAGGACTATTGATATTTTAATATTTGACAACAAATCTGTTATTGAAATCGCAATAATCCCTCATGTTCGTATGTTTACCAATCCCTGGAGCCCACTCTTGTCATTCAAGGATGGGAGGGATGTGGAGTTGTCAAAAAGTTGGATGGGAGGTGTTACCTATGTGCTCCAACCCACATAAAGGTTAACTATTAGCATGGAGATGGATCTAGGTAGCTCCAAAAGAAGGGGGTGTGACCTCCACCCCTAAGGAAAAGGTGGATCTTAAAAAAATTGGATGGGAAGTGTTACTTTCATCCTCCACCTAAAAGGAAAACGAAAATCTTGACATAGAATGGATGGGGATTGTTACATATGCCCTCCACCCAAGAGAATTGTCTAAGGCTTAGTGTGGGGAAAAGAAAATGTAAGGTAAAGAGAGATGTAACCTCTCAACCCTCCTACCCTTCACCCTCTATTATAGGAATGAAGGCAAGGACCACATTCAATGTGAAGGTAGAACAAGGAGTAAAAAAAAGTTGGGTACTCACCCATCAACCCTTATTCTTCCACATGAAAGGAAAATGAGAAAAGGATTTCCATAGGGGAGGAACTCCACACCAATGAGTGGGTGATATGAACTATAAAGGAATGGATTATGAGAATTGTTTCCCAAGTCCAATGAAAAGTATGTGGAATATGTTGTGGTGTCCCAATGGGATTGACAATGCATTTAGAAGGGTTAAACCCCATTATTTGTGCATGGGAGATTGCATTTATGGAAACAATCATTGTGTAGGCCAAGGTGGTCAAAAGTGCAGTGATGCCAATGTGACATCATAGGATGGCACTAGCATTGGGATAGAGATAGGTCAATATTAGGTTACAATTAAGGTGGTTTCCCCAATTCATCCAGGTGGAGGGGTGAGCCATACATTGGCATGTGAAAGGATCTCATGGGAATTTTACCCCATGGGATTTATATCCAACAAAACTCCAATAGATCATAATTGTGAATTAAACCTGAGGTGCAAGTGGTGGAGGCTTAATGAAGCCATAAATAAATTCCCCACTATCTAATCATGACCAATATTAGCGATGGAGGGGTCTCTCTAGAGTTTAAAAGTGCCTATTGAGGGGTTTGATCCTCATGAACCTAGGGTGATCTTTGTAATTGGAGCTAGAAATGACAGATGACATGTAAAACACTCGAGGTAGAGGTGGGGTTGACTTAACCAAGGACCCAGCTACCCCACCAACTAATAAAACCCTACCATGTGGAGGATTTTGTGGGAACAAAAATATATGTAAAAAGGAGGAGATTGTGGGTCCACAAAAAGACAGGAAAGGATAATAAGAAAGAGTTATGTTTGGATGGAATTGACATAACCAATAGGCACGAGTAACTATGTGGTCTTCAACCTGCATGACAAGGACATACAATAACATTCACACCATAGATTGTTTGAATCATAGACAACGAGTAAGGAATCACATTTTTTCATTTGATTAGGACGAGAAGACTCCAAGCAATCACATATATTTACAATGAAGATGATTTTTATTGTTGTTAACCAATAAAATGTTATTCTGTAGAATTTTCACAACTCAACCCAAGGGTCTTAATTTCTACAAAAATGTTCTAAAGAATAACAAGAAACCATTTTATAGAGCTCATAAATTATGGTTATGAACTCATAATTGAGTAAGAGAAAAACCATAAGAAAGCTCTTTCAAAGGAGAAGAGAACAAAAGGTTCAAGTTTAGAAAATGTTCCTTATTTCCTCTATAAGTTAGTTGAACAAATCCTCTAGGATCTATTTAACAAGAAGTTTTCGAATATGGATATTCTCTAAGGTATATCAAACGTGGAGAAAGGGGTCTATGATGAATATTTGATTGCAAGTTACATAAAGGATAAGTGGTCATTACAGATATTTCCAAATTGGTGCTTCAATTGTGATGCATAAGCAACACTGGCAGGGAAAGAGAATAATGAGTTATTGGTTCTCCCAAAAACTAAATGCCATAAATAAAAATGGTTGGAATTTCTTGTAGGTTGAATTAAACGACAAGGTTAATAAAGAGAAGGGACCGAGGCTATTGATGCCCTAGAAAAAGGATGCATGCAATTAACCGATGCCCTATTGCGACTACAAAACAATATGAATCCTCTACAACAACAAAGAGAGGCTCTTCAGATTTTTCTTCATCTCAAGAGAAAGGCTTGCAGAAACCTCCCAAGCAGCCTAGGGTAATTACAAAATAGCATTGCTTTATATATTGTGTACTCCATGTAATTACATTTAAAGATGTAATATATATCATTATTTTGACAGTTTATTAACAATGCATTTTTTTATGCAGTTAATGACATGTAAGAGTGTGTACAATTATTAACATGTATGGATGTGTATAATTACAAATCAAAGCTTGTGATATTTTAAAAGTTTCTTGAGTTTAAGTTATACACATGTACCATTCTCATCTTGTTTGAAAGATGTTTGAGTAAAACATAAGTAGTTTCTTGTACTCGACATTTTGATATAACAATGGTAATTGCATAGATTTATATTTGTTGTTATGAATATGAAACCTATATGTATCAAGTATGAATATGGCTTGTAAAACAATAATTGTGCATGCAAATTACAATACATACACAAGCTACAAATGAAACATTTTCCCAATTTCCTCCACAATGGTAATTTTCATACCAGGACGATTCATAATCCAAGGCTCAAGTACCATGACCATTCATAATCCAAGTCCATCCATACAATGAGGCTCAAAAGGAATTTTTAACATAAAACATTAATGAGAGAACCCTAAACATCCAAAACCCTTCACTTACATTTTACAAAGATGTTGGGAATTTCTAAGGTTTTACTAGGAATCTCTTGCCTATTTTTTCATAGCAGAGTCTTTTATGAATAAAAATGAAAAACTAAGTATGTTGGCTTATGAAAAATTACTTAACAAATCATTTACAATTTGAACCACTCAAATTGGATGAGTTTTGAGACCTAGGCATGCATTTTAGTCTAGCTTGGCATGCATTTTGCACCAAGGAAAAATTACCAATGCAAAAGTTTTCATCTTTGTCCTGGAAGAYAATTTTTGGTCTTTTTGCAGGGCAAAGGRTTTTAACTTTCAAGTTGCATAWACAAAGGTGTAGAAMGATGTACTACTTTTCTACAAACTTGCAACTTGTACTATTTCCTGTAATATGACCTCTTTATTCAATTACAGATTTTAGAGTTAAKTTTTATTCCATTTTGTATGTACAATTGGTTGGTTAGAAGTCCYTGACCTTGATTTATSTCATAACCCACTATYCTYTRATTCATTAAAAGGTCATGAATCTTTGTGAATGGAAATCATCCTTATTGGAGTGCAAATGCACTCCTAATTGTACAAACATGTTAAAAATATTTTAATAATTGATTTACAACTTAAATATTAAATTATGGAGTACTATCCAACTTTGGGCATGCACTTTTCTATAACCAACTTTAACAAATTGGCCCTTCAGTTTTACAAGGCAATTTTTAGCCTTTATGCACATCAAGTAGTTTATTGTCTAAAAATCCCAATGTAAGGCTATGTGAAGGTGTAAATTCACAAATTAAAACTTCTTCAAGTTGAACCAGTCAATTTGGGTCAAAATTGAGACTAGGGCATGCGTTTTACTCTAAGGTAGTTTTGACTTCAAATTTACATGAAATCCCAAATCTAGCTACCTAAAATCAACCTCTTATGTTCTTAAATTTCATTTTAGATGACATAGGTAAATATTAAATATAAATATATCCATCATACAACTTATAAAAAAAAAAAATAGGTGTGATAGGGAAGCTTAGGCGTGCAATTTAATTTCATCAGTTAGTACGGTTTTGACCTTCCAATTTACAGGGCAAACTTTACCGCTTTTGCAAATCAACCATTTTTAAAATTGCAATTGAAAAATAAACAACATGATTAGGTCTAATATGATAAACTACACCCCCAACAAATTGCACAACTCAAATCTATGGTATAATAAAACCTTGACTTACTTTTTACAAACAAGTTGTGCATTTCTAGGTTTTACTAGGCATCTCTTGCCTAGTTTTGCACAATAGAGTCTTTTATGACTGCAAACGAAAAAAACAAGTATATAGGATTATGTAAAATGACTTAAAAACTCGTTTACATATTGAACCACTCAAATTGAATGATTTTTCAGACCCTGGGGTGCATTTTAGTGTAGCCTAGCATGGAATTTGCACCAAGAATTGTTTTCCCTCTTTCTCCTACTGAACAATTTTTGGTATTTTTCGACAACAAAGGGTTTTAGGTTTTCAATTGCACAAACAAAGGTATAGATAGATGTACAAATTTTCTAATTATCCCCACATACCTTCCTCTAGCATCAATGAATTTAAACTTCCAACCCCCAAGCAATCCACTTAGATCGCTAACCATTTTATCCCCATTTGACATTGTCTCTTATAGGAGGAGGATGTCAGGTTTATTCACATCAATAACCATTTTCAAGGCTCATTTTTTGAAGGGGATAATTGAGCCCCGAGAATTAAAGGTTAGATGGATCCTAAGGAACCCTTAATAGGGGCATTGTGCACTCTAACAAACCCTTCCATTGTCAACTATTTACCAAACATAACCTCATTCATAGATCTGTTTTTGAATGAAATAAATGGACTTATTTCCTCTTCTTGGTGCCTTAGTTTCCCTTCCATAGTTTAGAACTAACCCCCTTTAAATTCCCCCCTCTTAGCTATACCTTCCGATTTTCCTGTAGGTAGGTTAAGACATTATTGTAAAGATGCATTAAATATCTCTTAAAGATTGTAGAAAAACACTAAATATCACAACAAGCATCACATATAAGAAAAGTATGAGTTAAAACGATATCGATCTTCCATTAAATCATCTTAAAAAATAGGATATTTACATGATAGACATCACAGTTACAGTCTCCCTTAAAAAACTGGCCAACAAAGTGAAATATAGATACCATACCTTTGTTCTCTCAAAATATTCATCCCATTGTCTCTTTGACAAGCCTTGTTGGTTCTGAAGCCTGATTATGTTCCTGATTCAGAGGTCCTTTCTTTCAGCCGTGTTTATACCCCATGAAGACTTTACACCCTATAATTATGTACACTCTTCCATGTGGGGGAGCGTAGAGGGGGCGTACCCCCTCTGCGGGGTCCAAGGGGCCTATCCCCCCGGCTAGGGGGTTCGGGGGTGAAGCCCCCAAAGGAAAAATTGCCTTGTAAATGTATATTGTAATTTCATTGTAAATCTGGATTGTTCATTATAAGGTCACATATCTAACAGTAGAAATTATGTTAGGGTTTTTTTCCCTAGAAGGCAACCCTCTCTTATGAGGGAAATGTATTTTGGCTATGCATTATTGTGAGTATTGTATTCTAAGAGAGGAGACTGTGAGAGAAAGAAGAGGAAGTTACAACGGTTTTTGTTGTAGGTTGTATCCCTTCATTTGCTGGATAATAATTAAGGAAGGACCTGACAATTTCTCTGGTGGACGTAGCCCACACTGGGTGAACCACGCAAATCTGTGTCTCTCTTGTATTGTGTATCTTCTATGTTTTTTTTCCACATTTGTTTTATTTTATTGCTTCGCGGTCCTGTTTTTCTAACAACTGGTATCAGAGCGAAAGGTAACTTGCAAGAAAATAGGGTTCCTGGTTCGAGCGGGAGCAATGTCGGAAGATGGAAAGTTTAGGGTCGAGAAATTTAACGGCCAAAACTACCAGTTATGGAAGATGCAGATGGAAGATTATTTATATCAGAAGGATATATTCCTACCATTGGGTGGAGTAGCAAAGAAGCTGATAGCCATGAAGGACAAAGAATCGAAGATTCTTGACAGAAAGGCTCTAGGAACGATACCGCTGAGCTTGGCAGCGTCGATGGCTTTCAATATTTTGAAAGAAAAGACAACAAAGGATCTGATGGACACGTTGGCTAAACTGTATGAAAAACCCTCAGTGTATAATAAGGTATTTCTAATGAAGAGATGATTTAATATGAAGATGTCAGAAGGTGGGTCTATTGCAGATCATTTAAATGAATTTAATACGGTTACTAATCAGCTAAGTTCTATAAAAGTGGACTTTGATGATGAGGTTAGGGTTCTTCTAATCTTGTGCTCATTGCCAGAAAGTTGGAATGGCTTGGTCATGGCTGTAAGTAACTCTGTCTCTGGTTCAAAT
>JZKD02S1855592.1:62106-74149 GCA_000966675.3 Picea glauca | reverse complement strand
TTTCACTGTTTAGTGTTTGGGAAAGAGCATGTTCAGCTAATTCCTATCTTCTGATTCTGTATTTACAGTCATATTTTTCTTTTGAGACACTCATATTCTTGTATTAGCATTTGTATCATTTTTAATACAAGAGGACAAGCCTAGTTTGGGAGGTTTGGTCCAGCAGATGTAGCCCAAAGGGGGTGAACTGCTTTATCATCTTGGGTGTTGTGATTTTGATGTGTTATTTGCTGCATTATATAATGTTGTGTTTTGGTTTATAACACATATTTAATCATGTCAAAGAACCTTTCCTTACACATGAACTTTGCAAAGAAAAACCAAGAACTTAACACATAAACCTATTGCACATTTTAAACACATGAAGCAAGGTCCTGTTAAGGTTTAATTTAATGAGGTAGAGGGTGCTTGCATAGCATAACAAGTCAGCCTTCTATTTTCAGATCATGGATGGATTTGGTCAAGGGAATGTTCATGTCAAGGTGGAGATTTGATAGTCCATTGTAAGTTGCCTCGAGTTGAACGATAAGTGCTCACTTGGAAGTCTTGGCCAAATTTGATTGAGGTTTCAAATGTTATATTTGAGGTGGAGCACTAAAGGTGTTCAGGATCACAACAATAGATTTGTTTGCAAGCTCAAGTAATCATTATATGGCCTTAAATGCAAGTAGGAAAAAATGTTCAAGATGTTCGATTCCTTCATGGTGAGCCAAATTTTACAAGAAGTGAGTGTAACCATTTTGTTTATGGTACTCACTATCTTGGTGTTTAGATTTTTGACAATATGCTTGTAGAAAGCAGGAGCATTGCTAAGATCAATAGTTTGGCTTATTTGTCTTGGAAGTTTGAGATGAAGGATCTGGGAGTATCAAAACAATTTTGAGCATGAAAATACACAGAGACAAAACTGATGGTAAGTTTTTTAGTTATCACAACAAGAGTACATAGATACTCAGGAAATTCAATATGGATAGTGCGAAATCGGTAAAAAATCTTTTAGCTTTCTATTATAATCTCTCTTCAAGTTTATGTCCAAGTAATGAAGAAGAAAATGGTTATATGTCTCGTGGAAGGATAAATTTTGTGATGAGATGATGTAACATTTCACATGTAGTTGGTGTTGTCAGTGGTCACATGATAAATCCATGTTAAGCAATGAAATGGGTGCTTTGGTATTTTAGAAGCACTAGTATCACCTATTTTTAGCTTGGAAGAAGGTGATGAATGGACAATGGCATGGTATCAGTTAAATTGTTGTCAAGGTGGATATTGTTGGAAGGTGACAACGAGTTCACCTCCAAGATTAGGATATAGTAGTTTCATTCCTAATATTATGATTGTTGTTGAAACAAATCATTCCTAGAATAAAATATGGATATCCTTGTAATTAATACAGTTAGTTCTTTGTAATTGCAGGAGGAAGGATTCAAATATGTATGCCTGAGAGGAAGATGGTGAGAAAGGGGCTTCAAGCCCTCTCTGGGCTACTAGTTGGTTGTAATCTCCTGTTCTTTGATCAATATAATGCCATTTACATTGTCCCGTGGATGTTTCCCTCACCTTGAGGGTTTTACCACGTAAAATCATGGTGTATGTTGTGTGATTGATATTTTTCTCTTGAATTCATGTTTCTTTGTACTTTTTTATGCTTCCACTGCATAACAGATAATATCACACAAACAAATTTATTAAGCCATATTCCATCTAAATATGACATTTTTCGTCTTCACACTTCTTCTCCAAGTTTCTTGTTTTTTTCCAAAAATTTGGTTGCAACTCGAGTTCCTCTTTTGAACTCTTATAATATAGGTATTTTCGTCCCTTACACTCTTATAATATAGGTATTTTCTTCTATGTGGTATTAGGGTACTTCACACTAATCACTATGCTACAATGTGAAATCAAACCTTAGTAATTAAACACTTACACTCTTATAATATAGGTATTTTTGTCTATGTGATATCATGGTACTTCACACTAACCACTATGATACAATGTGAAATCAAAGTTTAAGAATTAAACGCTTACAAAGAAGAAGAACCAAAAAAAGGATAATTAACATGCAATGGTAACGAGCTTCTTAATTTAGTAAGGAGCTTCTTCATTTCTCCTAAAAATTAGGTGGTACTCCATTTTTCTTCTAAGATCCTATAGTTTAGGGCTTACTATAGTGGTGCTTCACAATAATCATCATGCTACAACTTAAGACCAAAACTTACTAATTAAGCTTAAAAAATATATATAACTATGGAACATATACTAATGGTGAACTTAAACACTACATTAGTATGATTCGACATAGTGGGTGACCAAGGTTGTAAGTTAACAATATACCCTAAAAGACCAAAAAAAAAAAAAAGATTAGAAACATTTCGATTTAAATAAATAAAATTTAAGGAATAAGTAATATAAATTATACATTTTTAAATGAAAAATTAATCAAAAATGTATACAAAAATAAGAGGGATGGATACAGGTTTGGGAACCATTTAATCTTGTAGCAAGCTTTCCTATAGTTATCTGAATCTAATGATACAAAAAGTTGGAGTTTCCATTGTTTTAACATTGTGTTCAATTTTTTGATAGTCTAGGTTTATTTAGAATTTGATACAACCCCTAAGGGCATTGTTCTACATTGCATAGATCTTTGATCATGGTAGAACTTTGCTCATATAAATGAATTTTTTGTCAGATTTTTATCATGTTTGTGACAAAAAAAAATGTCTCTTTAATACAATATTAACTTACTCTGTATGTTTATGTCTCTCTACATAAAATAAATGGACATAGATCCGAAAATAAAAAATCAACACGAGTAATATGTTTTCATTTTTTCCCTACTTCCATTAAATTATTATATTTGGAAAGTAGATTATAGCTTAGAAAGGGGCATTTTATAACAAATGTTCCATGAGTGACACTAATTTCATTATACAACTTAGTATGTGAGGATATCTGTCACCATGAGTGAGTGAGTGTAGAAATCACATCATGTTGTCTTTTTACATTATTGCATTGGCAAACACATTTTACAACGCAACTCATGACTGTGTAAGTGAGTTAGTGTAACAATAATATCATGTGTACATTTTATACTCACACACATGATTTGATAATAATAATCCTATATCCATCCTAGCGTTTGGTTTATCAAGCATCTAGAGTGGTCAAATCTATCAAAGGTGAGGACATTTTTCACAAGTTTTTACACCATAAAAAAAATTTGCACCTTGAAGGTTTTTTGCATTGAGAAGTGTATTATACAACCTAATATAAGAGAGGTGTTTCATGAGTGATTGAGGGAACTAATGCAACATCAAGGGGATTTCATCCCTCTTGAAACTTTATAAATTCAAGGTTAATAAGATTGTATAAATTGATTTTTCAAGAGAACACATAAAACTTATTTTCTGCATATGTTATGTTTACCTATGTTGTAATATCCTTGACCCAAATTATTAATTCTTCCAATGTGAAAATGATATGAAAACCTTACAACAATTTTCTCAATGAGGAATATTATCAAACACATGACAAGTACACATGAATAGAGAAGAATAATATGGAATCTTATTATGAATGGGAAAATCAATACAAATATATCTAGTGGTTGTAAAAATAGTTTCATAACAAGACTAGGAATATAAACTACTAGTTGCTGGGAAGATACACGATCTACTACAAAACACACAAGGAAACATGGTATGATACCAACATAGAAACCAAGGCTCCCTAAGCCTCCCACTTCTCTGCTCCAATATACTTCAAGATCTTCAAAAAATATCACAAGACAAAGACTCCAAATGAACTCTTCTTTGTCTAGCTAGGGTGGGTATTGCACCACCGCAAATAAACCTCCACTTGAAGGGTTTTTCCCAAAAACCTAACGAAAATTCTAGCCACAAGAGAACTCAATACATATCAAATATTAATTCCCAAAGAGGGAGGCTCCCCTTCTATTTATTCTTCTTCTCTTATTCTTCTAGATCTTCCTTCTTGACCAAATGAAACCCTCACTCGATTAAAATATAATTATTTACTTTATTTAATATATTTTTAGGGTTTGATACTTTAAATCCCATTTTTCTTTGTTGACTATAGCCTACGGGAGTAGCATAGGATAATGATTCATCAATTGGAGGGGGCATTACATTCCTCCCTTCCCGAAATTGCTTGTCCTGAAACAATTTTAGATTAGGGTGTTGTAAAATTTGTTCACCTTCCCATGTACCATCTTCTGTAGGAAACCCCTTCCATATGACTAGGTACTCTCAAATAACTATTCTTGTCAATATCTATTCCCCTACATCCACAATCCTTTCATGTGCCAAAACCAATTGTCATTCCTCATCTAGCCAATGAAGATCTATCAAACGGTGACTTGTTGGCCCAATGCCATTTTTAGGCATGATAGATGGAAAGTGTTGTGGATTATGCTTTTCTCTGGTAGCTCCAACTCATATTCCACCTCTTCAACTCTCTTGATCACTCTGTAGGGTCCGTAAAAATAAGTTTTTAACTTATTTTCACCACTCTTCTTCAGTGAATATTGTTGGTAAGGTTGTAGCTTAAGAAAGACTAGGTCCCCAGCCTAAAAATTACACTCCACCCAATTCCTATCTGCATACACCTTCTGTTGGTTCTGAGAAACTTGAAAATTCTCCTTTAGGATCCTTAAGATGTCCTAACTCTCCTACAACAGTCTTTGGCAATTGGAGCCATGCTCTCTCCAAATTCAAAATATACAAATGATGGGGCATCATAGAAATACAACGCTCTAAATGAACACATCCTGGTCGAAATGGAATGAGTGGTGTTGTAATAGTGCTCTCCGAGATGAAACCATTTTATTCATGCTAGTTGTTGTCCTGATACATAGTTTCTGAGGTACCCTTCTACCCATTTGTTCACTATATCTGTCTATCCATCTGTTTGGGGGTGATAACTAGTACCAAGTATCAACTTCATTCTAGATAACATGAATAGCTCCTACCAAAATGAACTGTGAAACATGTTATCCCAGTCACTGACAATGTTCCACGAAAGACCATGGATTCTAAACACTTATCTGAAGAAACGATCTGCCACCTGAGATGCATTGTATTATGAAGCAATGGAAACAAAAGTGTGCATATTTGGTCAAACTATCTACCACCACATAAATACAGTCCATGCCCTAGAATTTTGGTCACCCTGTAATGAAATCCATGGAAATTCTCTCCCATTTCCTCTCTAGAATAGCTAGTGGCTGGAGTAAACATGTTGGGTGTTTCATTTATGACTTGTTCTGCTGACAAGTCCTGCACCACCTCATGTACCGTAGTACATCCTCCTTGATACCCTTCCATGGGAGTAAGTCTCTCACATGTCTATAAGTCTTCAAGTACCTTGGGTGGCCGGCTAAAGGGGCATCATGAACTACCCTCAAGATCTTATCCTTGAGCATAGATTTAGGGACAAGATATATCCTCTCCTTGTAGTAGATGATATCATCCACTACTCTGCATATGCCATTATGGTTGGTACCTTCCATCAACTCACAAACAAATGTACATTTGGAATATTATACCAAGAGGGTAGACTTCCAATCTATTGAGACCTAGGTGTTAATGCTGAGTAAATTGTTTGGACGAAGAAGCAATCTACAAAGGTAACCGACAAACCAACTTTAATACTGGAAACTAGCCTTTCCAATCTAGATAGGGCTCTCTCTGAGACTTGATATTTGATAGATAGGTTGCTTTAAATTGATGGCTAGATTTAGAATTTTGAGATAATGTTTTCAAGGTCCGTTGACAAAAGGTAGTACTTCTAGGGCTATGGAGTCAACTTCTGAAAACAAAGAAAACAATGCTTGGTAGATAGGACTCCTCAGAGGAAGAAAGGCTAAATAAGGTGATGAACTTCAATGTTTAGTTTGATTATGTAGGGTGAAATAAGAAAAGAAACATACAATAGGATCAGATCACCACACAGGATGAATTATGGCCTTAGCTGAGAAGATAGACATAACTTAAATAAGTTAAGTCTAGAGCACCATTAGATGAATTCTAAACTTTTAGTTTACCAATTTAAAGGGAAGAAAAGTGAAACTGAAAATAAGTACACAGGAAATACATACAAAGAAGAGTACAATCTTCAGATCACCACCATTAGAATCTTTTTGTTAAGGAATTCAAGACTTATGCATTTGTATTTATTTAGATTTAGAAAATTACAATGAGGATAAAAATGTTTATACTTCTTACTGTGTTCCCTCCTTTTTAACATCAGAATAGTACATATATATAAAAAATTAAAGATACACTTAGTTGTTAGGATTTAAACTAATATCTCATAGAGTTATATATGTTGTTGTTTTCAAAGAGAACAACAAACTCTACAAGATTTACCAAAAATAGGAAAGCCGATTTAGAAATCATAACCTATCCGAGATGTTATTTACAATCATAATCTTAAGAAAATTTCAACCATACGCTTGTGATGAATCCTCATGTGTATCATTGGAAAACACTGTCACCATTGTGCAGTAGATTCTGGTTTATGTTGCGCAAATGTTGGTTGTGAAATCTACGTAGCGATTTCGCGCGACAGATCTTCATGTTGAGGTGGCTCATGCGAATAAAGTTGGCAGAAAATGATGGGATCATTTAGTTTGTCCACAGCTTCCTTGTCCAAAATCACTTGTATTTATAAGGCCATGTTTTCCCTTCTTAATGACAAATTTTGTCTCTTCAAACTCCTCACCTGTCTCAACAAAGCCGCATTCGTTTTCAATTTTGATTGAGCGTCAGAGAGAGATGCACATGCATCGTCAATAACTAGTCTTCATTCCTTGAAATGTTCCATGATTCTTTCCTTTGATATCCTTTTTTCCTCCCTGAGATTAATGATCTCATCTTGATCCTCTCTTAGCTACTTTTTCAACCAATTTATATTCTTTTCTCCTCTTTTTGGTGAGGTAGGAGATCTCTGACCTGTTTTACTCTATGATGCTTGTGCTTCATGAATTATTTCTACTATCTTCCTCTTCAATTCTTTGTTCTCCTGACAGAATTGTGCTATAACATGTCGAGCTTCCTTTATTTGTGGTTTCACCTCCTTAATATCTGAATCTTCCTCACCTGGTTCCACATGATTTTCATCAATCTCCTAGGCTGCACATTCAACAAATTCTGTCTGAATTGTGGATATAGGAAACCTCCTGATAGAGGACTTGGTGCGGGGTTTACTAGGAGCTTGTGTCTCCTCAGTTTCATCAATGAATATTAACTTTCTTCTTTTCTTTGAAGATGACTGACTGAGTGGTGATTTCTCGATTTCTTCTCCTTTCCCCTTTTCAGCAACACCTCCTCCTCTTTCCTCTAAAATATGTAGTGTTGATTTCTCAGTAGATAAGGGAATATCTCCTTTAGGGTCTCAAGGAATGTTTTTTGAAATCAAGAAAGAATTCCATTCCCTATTTGAATTTTCAAGCTCTTCAACCACCAACATATTATTCAAGGAAAAAGGGAATAGGTTGTTCTCTCATTGGTCATCCTTGGCTTGAACACTGTCTGCCATCTTTCCCAGGCTTCAACATAGGAACAAATGTAATTTTAAAGGGCTTCTCCCTGTGAAATGCATCAGAAGATTGATGTGGTATTGATGTACCTTGTCAAATATTCTCTCACAAGTAAAGTACTTTCAGATTATCTTCAAAAGTTTTTCAAAAGGTTCTAGAAGATAATCACTAGGAATGTTGGCTCCAATCTTTCGATTTCTGAATTCAAGTTTGATAAAATCAATATAACATGAAGTATCCAATGGAATACCTTTAAACCATTTCCCCCCCTGCATAGGAATCTTTGTGTTAGTTGCACAATATATCCTTGAATCATTTCACAAAATCTTATGCATCCGACTTGTTCAAAGGACACTGTGATCACTGGGTCTGTGTTTACTAACTCTAAATCCTATAGTTCAAACCTCATGACTTTGCTGCTTCTTGCATTCTTTCTTTTACTTTGAGGAGTTGCCATGATGTTGATATATGTCAATTTAAGGTGTGCAACAATAGATTATAAACCCTTTATGCACAACGAATAAGAATAGTAACTTTTTCACGATGTGCAGGAAAAGGTAGCAACATGAAACTTTGTGCAACAAACAAATCAATGGAAGAAGTTTTAGCGCAACGGAGAACTCAGTGCAGCAGTAAACAACAACAGAAAAATTCAGTGCAACGGAAAACTCAGCACAGTGAAAAAATCGGCGGAGCAGTAAACAACAACCAAAAACTTCGGCGCAGCGGAAATATTGATGGAACGACAAACAACGATGAAAAAATTTGCGCAAGAGTAGATAATAAGAATTTAGATCGGAAGAAAGAAGAGTGACAATGTGAAAAAAAAACTTGTTCCAAAAGATAATTTGCAATGGGCTCTAAGGAAATCTCTTGAACAATGATTGAAAGCAATGGAGGATACACAACAAAATCAGAATAGCAGACTTATGTATCGAATGGAAGCATACAATATTTACATAGCAAAGGTCTTAAGAGCTTACTGGAAAGTTATGAATGATGCACAAGTATTGAAGGTGATGGAGAGACGTGAAATGTGACCAATATTTATGCTTGAATGGATAAGGAATGAAATTATGAAAAGGGACAAAAAATCCATAGCGACAAGATTTTTTAAGGCAAGTTAAAGATTTTCACAATGAACTGGCGCAGTGGGTACTCCTTTGAATTCTGCAATGGTACAAATGATACAGATTTCCATGATTGTTCTCTTTTCTGACTTCATGATTAGGAAATGATGACCCATAATATCTTTTTACATGACATTCATCCTAACCACTTGATTTGACCTTGGTACATAAGTTTCACTTTTTGACATGACTCGAGACTTAGGAAAGTAGACCTTTACAATTTAAACATGACGAACCTTACACCCTTTTACCAACTTATGGCCAAACCCCTTAGTTGATATTTCAAACCATTCTTTATTTGGTCATTGGCCTCATAAACTTTGACACACTAACTATGACTCATTTAGGAAAGTCTTGATTTTTTCCAAGATCAAGGCATGACTCTGAAGTGTTTTTGGACAAACCTCTAACTCTAACTACAAAATTTATGGTCCTAACACTCGGTAAGGGAAAATACTGAAGGCCTCCTGGAAAGGAAATCAACAACTACATTATTCTTTTCCTTACCATATTCAATATCAAAGTCATAGGATTGTAACTTAGTCACCCACTTTTGTTATCTTTCGCTCACATCCTTTTGCTCCAAAAAGTATTTCAAGTTGTTGTGGTCGGTCCTCACTACAAAATTTCCTCCCACTAAGTACTATTGGAATTTTGTGAGTGCATGCATAATGGCCAACATCTCTTTATCATAGATGGAGTAGAGCCTTTCTGGTTCCTTCAAATTCCTACTCTCAAAATCTATGGGATGGTGGTTTTGCATCAATATCGTTGCTATCACTTCTCTGGATGCATCACACTCCAGTACAAATTGCTAAGAGAAATTTGGAAGTTCTAGTACCAGGAAAGTGCTCATTACCTTCTTCGTTCAATCAACTGTTACCTGTGTTTCCTCAGTCCACCTAAATTCTCCCTTTTTGGTTAGATATGTCACCGGTGCCCCAAGTTGTGAAAAACCTTTCACAAATTGTTTGTAATAGATGCATATCCCAAATAATCATTGCAAATATGTGATCGACCTGGGGGTAGGCCAATCTAAGATTGCATGGATATTTTCTTGATGAACCTTCACTCCCTGAGCACCTGTTATGTTCCCGAAATACAAGATGATCGTCAATCCAAATTTACACGTTTCCTCCTTGGAAAAAAAAGACTTTTCCTCCATAATGATGAGAATATCATCAACATGCCCCAAATTTTCCCTCCACATCTCACTACAGATCAGAATATCATCAAAGAACACAAATAGAAACCTGCTCAATTGTTCTTTGAAGATATGTCTCATACACAACTGGAAGGTAGTTGGTGTGTTATTCAACCCAAAGGGCATGACCACAAAATCATAGTGACCATAGTGACATCATAATTTTTTTGTGTGGAATTCCTCCTCTCTCACCCTGATCTGGTGGTATCTTGATGGAAGATCAATATTTGAAAAGTATACGGCTCCATGTAACTCATCTATCAACTCGTCAATACTTGGTATTGTGTATTTGTTCTTAATGTTATTCTTATTTAGATCCTTGTAGTCAATGCAAATTCTCCCCATACCATCCTTCTTTTTCACCAATACTATTGGAGGAGCAAATGGACTAGAGTTAGGCCAAATGAATCCCATCTCCAACAGCTCATGTATGGATTTTTCTATCTCATCCTTGAACTTCTTTGGGTTCTTGTATGGTGTAGTAATCACTAGCTTATCCCCTTCCTCTAACTCAATGACATGTTCAAATCCTCGATCTGGTGGTATTCCTCCTGGTAGTGGCCCGGATACCTTATCATGATTACCCAGGAACTCATGTATGTCCACATGGTTATGCCGACAATCCTGGGATGGCTTCTGCATTGTGACCAAACACTCTGTTGTGCATGCCACGTCTCCTTGTCTAAAGAGAGCCAGCATGCATTTGTTGGATACAACATTGGGTTCTCCTGATGATATAAGTAACACCATGTTTCCCCCAGTCTGTAAATATAAATACACGGGTCGAGGAACTACGACAAACTTAAAAGTATGAATGTTTGATTTGATGGACCTTGTGTAGAAGGTCAATGAATGTACATTCTGATTATTTTAATAGAAAATGTTACAAGTTGCATCAATGTTAAAAGAGGGGATGTGCTAAGAGAGAGACCACGATTGATAATGAAAAGGTGGTGGAGGGGACCCAAAATGGTTGCGTTAACCTCCACCGAACCAGTACCAAGATGGAATTTAATTTCTCATATCAGAACAACCCTCTGACCTAGGAATGAATTCCCATCAGGCTGGTAGGTGGGAAGGCCTCCTCAAGAGTTAATGAGGGGGTGGGGCAGACTTCCCATCTATAAGGCTCCTAGACGTGACCACAGATGGGGAAATTCGAGCCACATGCAATATTGGAGGAAGGCAAGAAAGAAAGCGGGGGTATGGGCAGAGGGGGACGAGCAAGTGTGCAGAGATGAGAGGAGAATCTCTCGGGTCTGAGGAAGAATTGAAAGCGAAAACAATGAGTTCTGATCATAGAAATTAGAGGTTGAACCAAGAGAAGGAGAGTAACCTTCGTCCCAATCTATTTTTTGTATTGGGAGAAGGAGAGTAACCTTCATCCCTAACTTTTGTTGAGCTGTAAGTAAGAGATCAAATCTCAAAAGCATTGTGGCTTAATCTTGGGGGTGGCCAGTGATAAATCCATGGGGAGTGATTGAGCCCATGGTTGGGTGGAAATGAGTAACCCTTTCAGCAGTCGCATCACACTCCATGGTTCTGATAAGTGTTTTCTTGCCTTATGTTTTTGAATTGTAAATAATGGATGAATGTGAATATGTACATATCTATAAAGGTTTCGTTCTCTGTATTAGATGATCAAGTTACAAATATGCGTTCATTTCCTTGAGAGCCTATAATCCCATTTGGAGTTCCATGCGCCCCAGTTTAAACACTCGAAGGAAATTTCCCCAGGGAATTTCATCATCATCCTAGAGCCGAGTGAGTACTTCCTTGAATGTGGAGGTTGAACCCCGAAATCCATGTGAGGATGGAGTCTATTAAGCTTGTTATCCCTGATATCTAGGGATAACTAGGAGATCATGTCTCTAGGCCCACATGGTCCTAGACATGGAGTACCGAGAGCAGGAGCAACTTGAGCATGGCCCTGGAGGGCCCATCTCTCTTCTTCTCAGCCAGACTTGTCCCATCAGCAATACCAACCTCCATCACTACCGGCTTGGGCTTGCATCAGAGAGGGCTCTTGATCCATGAGGTAATTGGTCCGAGGTATCATGGTATGTGTCATATTTGATCATTATAACCTTCTTATATATGCACTAGGTTCCTTTCATTTCGGATGACTGCTTGGATCTTACACTA
>JZKD02S1855592.1:34109-49937 GCA_000966675.3 Picea glauca | reverse complement strand
TCTTCTCTTGGAGACTAATAACCTAATATAAATTATCTTCTTGAGCCGACAAGTCTTCTAGGGTTATTAGCCAACTCATTAGGGTTTCTTCTTGCTTCTCGGAGTATTCTATTCTTGTCAGGTTTACGCATGGAGGTAAATACCTCCCTCAGCTACCATAATATCAACATTAAGAACTAGGGAAATTATTCTAGGGGGAGCCTTCCTGCTAGAAGTGTATATCAGCAAAATTTCCCCTCTCAAAGTGGAAATAAACCTTTTCAGACAGTCCCAACAAAGACCAATAACCTAAAGAAGGAATCCTTAAAATGATGGGGCTGTGGAGAAAATCATAGATTGAGGGACTGCCCACATAGACAATAAAACAATAAGGGGGTATACAATATCCAAGAAGACACCACCATCAATGATGTGGCTAGGAGCACGCCACGAATCTATGCATCCCTGGACAATAATCAAGCCGACCACCAAGATGCAGTAGTGGAGCTGGAAGGTATGATAGCCAACCATCCAATTTCTATTTTAATTGACCCAGGTTCTAATTTGAGTTATGTAGCCCCTTAGACTACCAATAAGTGTAAACTGCAACCAATTAGACATGTTAAACCATGGTTGGTACAACTAGCCACTGGGACCAAAAGAAAGATGACATAGGCCATACCATCCTGCCAATTCATCATGGGTGGATTGCCCACTCGAGTGACCCTTAACATACTTCCCTTAGGATCTAATGACCTGTTGATTGGTATGGATTGGTTGGCTTCTTATAAAACTAAAATGGACTATTATCATAAAACTTTAGAATGTGTAAACAAAGAAGGGAGAAAGATGACCCTCCAAGGGATTCAAAATCTTGTCTCAGTGAGACAAATATCACCCTTTCAAATGAAGAAGTATTGCAAAAAAGGGTGTTCCTTATATGCAATACAGGTGTTGGAATCTGTTGAGGACAACAAACCAAACCTAGAGTACCACCCCATATTAAGAGAGTACAAGGACATGGTCCCCAAAGAAGTACCAGGTCTACCTCCAAGAAGGGATATCGATTTCCTGATAGAGCTTACACCAGGAGCAGTACCAGCATGTAGAGCGCCATATAGGATGATCACGCTAGAGCTGGTTGAGCTTAAGCTATAGCTAAAGAAGATTATGGATAAAGGCTACATCCAACCCAGTGTATCTCCATGGGGAGCACCCATCTTGTTTTTGAAAAATAAATATGGCAGACTCCGACTGTGCATAGATTAAGAACAACTCAATAAGACAACCATAAAGAACAAATACCCATTACCCATAATCGATGACCTGTTCGACCAACTAGGAGGTGCTACCATCTTCTCAAAAATCGACTTGAGGTATGGATACCACCAAGTCCGGATTAAGGATGAAGACATCCACAAAACAACCTTTAGAATGAGGTATGGTCACTATGAATTTGTGGTGGTGCCATTTGGGTTAACCAATGCCCCCACCACTTTTATGTGCTTAATGAATAATGTACTCAACAAATTTCTGAACAAATTTGTATTGGTTTTCATTGATGATATCCTAATATAATCCAAGACAAGGCAGAACATGAAGAATATATTAGACTCGTACTTCAAGTACTAAGAGAGCATAAGCTCTACGTTAAGTTTAGCAAGTGCAATTTCTTTTAGAAGCAAGTCCATTACTTAGGCCATGTCATATCTAAGGAAGGGGTGGCACTAGACCCTGACAAGATCAGATCCATTATGGAATGGCCTACCCCAAAATATGTATCCGATATTAGGTCCTTCATGGGCTTAGCAGGATACTATAGAAGGTTCATAAAAGGGTTTTCCAAAATTGGTTGTCCAATCACTACCCTTCAGAAAAAGGGGATTAAATTCTGTTGGACGTCAAAATGCGAAGAAAGATTTCAAGAACTGAAATACCTCCCGACCCATGCACCCATGCTAAAGATTGCAGACCCGGATAATGATTTCCTCGTATGTACAGATGCCTGCAAGGAAGGAATCAAAGGAGTCCTTATGCAAGAAGGATGTGTAATTTCCTATGCGTCCTAGAAATTAAATGAACATGAGATCAATTATGTGCCCCATGACCTAGAGTTGGCTACCATAGTACATGCTTCAAAAATGTGGAGGCACTACCTCCTGGGAAGGATATTTGTGCTTATGATAGACCATTGTGAGTTGAGGCACCTGTTTGATCAACCAAAACTCAACGTCAGTCAATCTAGGTGGATGGCTCTCCTAAGTGAATTCGATTTCAAAATCAAACACATAAAAGGAAAGGAAAATAGGGTGGTCAATGCACTTAGGAGAAGTATAAAAACAATTCATATGGTAGCAGTAAGCACCTATGAAATGGATGTTAGGGAAAGAATCAGAAATGCACAAAAGACAGATGCATTCTTTAAGACTGTCACCTCATACCTAAGATAAGAGCCTACAAGGATGAAGTATGAAGGCTACCAAATTCTCAAGGAAGGGATGTTGGCTTATAAAAATAGATTGTATATTCCAAACTTTGATGACTTGAAGAGGTTCATAATGGATGAACTACACAAGAGACCATATACTGGTCACCCAAGATATCAGAAGATGATCACGACCACTAGGAAACAATTCTATTGGCCTAGGTTGAAGAAAGACATAGCTAACTATCTAGCTAAGTTCCTAGAATGCCAACAAGTTAAGGAGAAACACCGACATCCAATAGGATTGTTACAGCCCCTACCAATCCCAAAACGGAAATGGGAAACCATCTCCATGGATTTCATCACTGGACTACCAAGGTCGACCAAGCAAACTGATGCCATCATGGTCATGGTGGACAATATGAGAAAGTCTGCTCATTTCATCCTTGTCAAGTCAACTTGCAAGGCGATAGATATTGCCAACATCTTCATGAAGGAGATATTCAGACTGCATGGCATGCCCAAGAAATTTATATCTGACTGAGATACAAAATTCACTTCAAGTTTTTGGAAATCCCTAATGGCTAGTTTGGAGACAAAATTGTTATTCAACACAGCTTATCATCCCCAAACTGATGGACAGACAAAAAGAGTGAAATAGATAGTAGAAGACATGCTAAGGATGCATGTAATGCATGAGCCTAAGAAGTGGGAAAACTACCTACCATTGGTAGAGTTTTCCTACAACAACGATTATCAAGAATTCTTGAAGATGATCCCTTTTGAAGCCCTCTATGGTAGACAATGCAAGATTCCAATCAGCTGGAGCAATCCAGTGGACAAAATTACAATCGGACCTGACATGCTGAAATAAATGGAACGAGAAGTGGCTCAAATAAGACAAAATCTGAAGATTTCTCAGGATAGATAGAAAATTTTCACCGACAGAAAGAGAACTCTCGAAGAGTTCAAGACCGGATACCATGTCTATCTCAGAGTTAGACCCAGGAAGAGTTCCTTGAGAATGGGAGCCTGTGCCAAATTAGCACCTCAGTATTGTGGACCCTTTGAAGTCTTGGATAGAGTGGGACCTATAGCCTATAGGCTAGCACTTCCTCCCATTGTAAAGGCACATAATGTTTTCCATGTTTCATTATAAAAGAAATATGTACATGATACTAATCATATAATTGACCGGTCTATGATCCAGTTGGAACCGGAGGGAGAATTCCTACCAGAATCCCATTTCATATTAGACAAGAAGGAAACCTCACCCAGGAAGCAATCCATTGCACAGGTCAAGGTGCAATGGAAACACTTTGGCCCAGATGAGGCTACGTGGGAAATGGATGATGCCATGAGACATGCATATCCAATTTTGTTTACTTTTGTACATACATATCATGTTGATATATAGAAATCGAGGACGATGATTCCTTTAAGGGGGAGGGAATCGTAACACCCTGTTTCCCCCAGTCTGTAAATATAACTATATGGGCCGAGGAACTATGGAAAACTTAAAAGTGTGAATGTTTGATTTGATGGACCTTGTGTAGAAGGTCAATGAATGTAAATTCTGATTATTTTAATAGAAAATGTTATGTGTTGCATGATTGTTGAAAGAGGGGATGTGCTAAGAGAGAGACCATGATTGCTAATGAATAGGTGGTGGAGGAGACCTAGAATGGTTGTGTTAACCTCCACCGAACCAGTACCATGCTAGAATTTAATTGCTCATATCAGAACAACTCTCTGACCCAGGAATGAATTCCCGTCAGGCTGGTAGGTGGGAAGGCATCCTCGAGAGTTAATGAGGGGATGGGGCGGACTGCCCATCTATAAGGCCCCCGGACCTGACCATAGACGAGGAAATTCGAGCCACATGCAATCTTGCGGAGGAAGGCAAGAAAGAAAGTCGGGGTATGGGAAAAGGGGGACAGGCAAGTGTGTAGAGATGAGAGGAGAAGCTCTTGGGTCTGAGGAAGGATTGAAAGTGAAAATAGTGAGTTCTCATCACAAAAATTAGAGGTTGAACCAGGAGAAGGAGAGTAACCTTCGTCCCAATCTATTTTCTATATTGGGAGAAGGAGAGTAACCTTCATCCCTAACTTCCGTTGAGCTGGAAGTAAGAGGTGAAATCTCGAAAGAATCATGGCTTAAGCTCGGGGGTGGCCAGTGATAAATCCATGGGGAGTGACCGAGCCCATGGTTCAGTGGAAACGACCACCCCTTTCAACAGTCACATCACAATCTATGGTTCTTATAAGCGTTTTCTTGTTTTATGTTTTTGAATTGTAAATAATGGATGCATGCGAATATTTACATATCTATAAAGGTTTATTTCTCTATATTAGATGATTAAGTTACGAATATGCGTTCGTTTCCTTAAGAGCCTATAATCTCGTTTGGAGTTCCATGCACCTCGGTTTAATCATTTGAAGGCATTTTCCCCAGGGAATTTCATCACCATCCTAGAGCCAAGTGAGTACTTCCCTGAATGCGGAGGTTGAACCTCGCAATCCGTGTGAGGATGGAATCTATTAATCTTAGGAGAGGTAGTGCAGATATGCACAAGCTCTCTGTCTGCGTGGTAATCAGAAACCCAGAACCACTTAAGTCCTAGACCTGATGAAGTAGCGCAATAGTTGCGCCGAAGATCCCTCTACATGTTAATTCTAGGAGAAAGAGCGTAACGCTCCTAAATCCTTCTTAATCGATGAAGCTCGGGAGGGATAGCAAGAAATCCAAGTATCGAAAGGGAGTATTTTTTCGTTCGGGAGATGAACATATGAGATTCGTCTGGGAAGATCTGTGTTCTATCACAGCCGTTATATTTGAGGAAGGGACATGTGGTGAGTGCTCATCATTTCGTTGGCTCACATCTTCAAGAAGTCAAAGAGCCATTTGTGAGAATTCGTGAAACGCAAACTCGCGAAAAGATCACAGTCATTGATCATCTCGACATCATCAGAACCTTCCATTTGGAGAGACGTGTGGTGAGAGACCAACATTTTGCTAACTCGCAGGAGGGAAAAGTCAAAGAGGGAAGCAACGAGAACTTGCGATACATGAAGTTTCGATGCGCTTTAGAGGTAGGCCCCATGTCATAGTGAATGGTCACATGGACGGAGGCCAAAGGAAGAGCTAAGGAACGTTATCCATTTTTGGAGCTCAAGAGTTAGGGAGTCAGAGTTGACTCATATGTAGAAGTCCCGAAGTCGCAAAATGTGACACGCCTTTTGGGCTTGGTCTATGGTCACGGGTGGTGGTCACGTGGAGGAGGATATGAGAGGAGCTAGCCAGTGCTAAGTTTTTTTCAGGAATCAACTTTTGGGATAATCGAGGTGGCTCATTCATAAAGTCCCGATACATGAGATTGTGACATGCCTTTTTCATAGGCTTGCGGTCACAGCCCATGGTCACATAGGCTAGAGGCCCACGTCGAGTGCATAAGAGAGAGGGATAGCATTTTCTAGGCCCTTAGTTGGATTTCGATATTTAGGAGGTTGGAGAGTCGAGTTTGTATCCCACGAATATTCCCAAGGTCATGAGATGCAAAACACCTTTTGGTGTGGACCGTGGTCATAGCGCCATGGTCGTGTGGGAAAAGAGCTTGCACCTCATGCTAGTTCGCACAGGCGTAGTTTCACACAAGGACCTATGGATTTTGTTTAGTGAAGGTTGCAGCAGGGACCAAAGAATTGCTTCAGCTCAAGGGGAAAGCACGACCCAGTGACCAGGAAGTCGGGTTGGTTCCCCGACCTTCCAAATTAGCAACCATGAATGGAGATTTTTTCCTTTAAGAAAAGAAAAAATAAAAAAGAAAAGAAAAAGAGAATTATATTCCTCATTGTGGGTGTGTTACAATATACCCCTCACGATAACCCGTTGACCCCTAGTGTCTATGAATTCCATCCTCATCTCTTGATAATTCATTTTGAAGTCCCCAAGGGAATTTAACCATTGTACTCCCAATACCACATTAGTGTCTACTAGTTCCACCACATAAAAGTCATCGGTCAATGTGTAGTGTCCCAATGTCACATCCAACCCTCTAACCTTCTATGTACACATCATGTTATACCCATCTGCCACTACTACTTCAAAACTCTCAAATTCCTTTGTGGGAATTTGTCTCCTAATAGCCAATGATGCATCTATGAAATTATGGGTGGCCCCTCCATCAATCAAAATTGTAACTCTTTTTCCCTACATAATGCCCCTGATTTGGAAGGTATAGTACCTGGGGACTCTTGACAATGTAGCTATGGTCACCTTCTTGACCCCTTCTTGTAATGGTGCATGTTCTGGAATTTCAAGGTGTGGTGCCTCACCATTGTTCTGACCCTCATCTCGATTGTGGGAGTTCTCCTCGTCACCTTCATCTTCTTCATTAGATATTACTTCAATATAATGGACCTTTCCCTTTCCCATACATCGATGACCTGGTTCCCATGGATCCTTGCAACTAAAGCATAGTTTATTTCTTCTAATCTCTCTCTAAGTGTCTTCATCCAACCTATCTTTCCCCATCCATGTCTGTTGGGGAAACTTTGTCGCATGCCCCTTCCAAGGAATGAAGGTCTTTACTGGGGCCTTTATGATTGTTGTGTATGCCATATCCTAAGTTTTCTTGATGGCATCCTATAATGTGGGTGGCCTATAATCCTTAACCCATCCCTTCAAGGGTTCAATTATCCCCTCTGTAAATAGCATCACCAACCTTTGTTCTAAGATATTAGTTGACAACCAACCTATGAAACTCTGTGATAAATGCCTCTAGTGTAGCTATTTGTCTCAACTAGGCCAACTCCCTAAAATGAATTTCAAGATCCTTCATTTCGAACCTGTCCATCACCCTCTGGGTGAATTCTACATATGATGTAATGTTAGCATGTCCAAGATTGATGAACCCATGATGCCACAATTCATGAGTCTCTCCATCCAAATGTAAGGTGGAAATATTGATTTCCTTTGCCTCAATCATTGGGTTGAGTTGGAGGTAAGTGTCGATCTTTTGCACCCAAGCGCTCGTTGAATTATTAGTTGATCCATCAAAAGAGGGAATAGTTAACCTACCCACCCTATGCATAAGATTATAGTTTTGTTGGTGTTGTTCCATTCCCTTGGTTTGTTCCTATATTTAGCATTTTAATAGTCTTGGAAAGAAAATGCTTCCTAGAAACCTTCTAGTGTGGCTAGATACTCTTCGTAACCTTTAAGGGGATCATTATCTTGGTCTTGTTGTTCTGGAACTTCTATCTACTGCTCCTTAAGAAATTGCCGTAATGATGGCCTTCATATTTTAATGCTACATTTCGGTGAGTCGCTCTATATTGAAATACGAGTGTTGTTATTCTCCCTATAAGCCCTACTACTTTGTTGATTGCCCTATGTCTGATTTCCATAGTAGTCTTCTTGGATTTGAATGAGTTGTTTCAAGATTTGTGTTTTCTTTTGTTGGCTATCACACAACTATAGATTCCAACTTTCTCCAATCCCGATCTAGCGTACAGATTGAACTTTCAGAAATAGTTTTCATAGATACACAAATATATAACTCTCCAAAAATATGTGAATTCGATTTAGGAATTGGATTCCAACTTTCTCTAATCCCTTTTCATGGATGGACCTTGACGAATATGAAAGAAGTATAAAAATGTGCCTCACACACGTCTTCACCTTCAATAAAGCTGTAAAAGTGTGTCTCATACACACCCACATACGTTCCACAGATATGAAGGTGTATACCACACATTGGAGGGTGGAACTGTGTGTCACACACAGCTTCTGTCATCCCAAAGTGCTGAAGGTGTCTATAACCATTAGAGTGAAAACCTCCAACCATCCGATAGAGTATATGAACTGGAAACAGGGACCCAAATTTAATGTTTGTATATAGAGACAAGAATTGGGATGGCAGAATTAGTACCAGCATCCACCAAAAAGTGTACGTGCCGACACAGAGCGCACATAGTGTCGACATGGTGTCACATATAAAAGCTCTCCTATGGATAAGACGACAAATTTCGTTCAGATAAGGACTCCATTAAAAGCGGAACGCCAGCGCGTAGAAACGCATCCAACAAAAATGTAGAAACGACATCGAACGCTGCAGTAACGACGGGTGTATAACAGGGCCACCGCCAACCATACACAAGCGCTCGCATCATCCGCTATCTGTACATTTCCGGTTTGTTGTTTTGGTTAATGTTCAATATTCACATGTGAAAAACTCATGAGTTGTACTGCTACTTACATCGTCACATTAATACAAAAGACTAGAGAAATGTATGTTCGGTTGGCATGGAATGAGATGTGATGCGAAAATAGCCTCCATTGGATTAATCCGTAGATTTTAATTTACACGATTATTTAGCATTAGTGAATTTACTCATTGATTTTGCTCATGAATATATATGTGAAGGGGGCTCTCATGTTTTTGGAGAGGTTTAGCAATTGAGTATTGATAATCTCCTATCATGGAGCATTGTGCATCTGGAAGAAGCTGTGTGTGGTGGGTGGAGATGTATCTGAAGGACTGTGTGTGCGGAGTGAGAGATTATGTCTCTCTTTGTTTCGGTTTGATCAGCATTTTCAGCTGGGCTATTGCTGAGATTCCCCAGATCGTTACCAACTTCAAGTCTGGATCGACAGAGGGACTCTCGCTTGCATTTCTTATGGCATGGGTTGTGGGGTAAGCGGGCTTTTACTCTCTCGCAGCTTATGCTTCTCCGTTGAATCATTTTTTAATGTATGTTCACTGGTTTTAGTCTTGTCATTTGTGATGTCAATGCTGGTTGTTATTAGATTTTGTTACGCTGGCATAACCTATTGAGGGTTTTTATTTGCGTTCTGATTTGTTCTTAACGCGAGTGAATTGGTTCTTAACGCGTGAAATGCTGTTAATCTTGCAGAGATGTCTTCAATCTGATCGGGTGTTTGCTGGTGCCAACAACTGTAAGTTGTTCACGAACTTATCTCACTAAATAAATAAGTATTCAAATCTGACATAACGAAATAAGAGTTATAAAACTGCTTTTGAGCTTTGGAGAGTAGAATGTCTCCAGTGCCTACTTAAAAACAGCACTTATGCCTACTTAAAAACATCATCAGTCTGTAATATTGGGAAAATTGAAGTTATTTTTCACATCGTTAAATGTGCAAACTTTATTTATTTTTTATTAATTAAAAAGAATTAGTAAAAATTTCAGTGTTTTTTTCGTTTTTTTTCCAAATGATTAAATGTGCAAACTCTATTTAATTTTTTATTAATTAAAATAAATTAGTAGAAAATTGCACTGTTTTTTTCAAATTGTTAGATTTACAAGCTCTATTTATTTTTTATTACTTAAAAAAAATTGATTACTTCAAAAAGAAAAGAATTTAGAGTGTAAAAATACAAATTTGATTTTTTTTAAAAGAGTTATGACATTATAATTTTTTTAAATAAAGAAGTCTTTAAAATTATTAATAGAATATGTACAAAATTAAACTATAAAAAATAATAATAAAATTTCCAGATAAACTCAATAAGATTTTGAAATCAATATTCTTATCCAACTCAATATCAAGTCCTTGTCTTATGCCAAACCACTTCAAAAACAAAATCCAAGGCCAAGACTCAGATCCACTCCAGATTTAGTACGAAATGCATTACTTGTTTTAGCGCTTCTAATATAGAAAATATGTTTCTTCTTGCAGCTCCCTACACAGTTCTACACAGCACTGGTAAGAATTCTTCATGATTCAAACTTTTATAATATCTAAATTATATTGTAATATCTATTGTGTTATTTGTTATTTGAACATATCTACAGAGTCACTATTTCCTTTTATCTGTTCAGCTTTATACAATTACCACTGTGGTGCTAGTTTTGCAAAGTCTATATTATGGCCATATTTACAAGTGGTGGAAATCCAGGAAAATAAGGTCACCATCCACGGTACGAAGTATGATATGATTATGGCATGTTTATATTCTACGTAGAGCTTTATCAAAATCAGTTTCTCCCCAGGAATCTAAGAGAAATTTCTAATGCTATAGTTCTTTTGCAAAAACAGGACTGTGCAAGCAAGGATATGTCCGAGCATACAGAGCCTGTGAACGTACCTGAGAATATAGACAATTCCGCGGAGCTAGCCAAGAAATTATCTAATGGGACTGCTGCGTCTAATTTACCTATTCCCACTATTTCTCCAAGTAGTCAGAGATCCATTGGCAGGAACATATATTACATGTAAATACCAGAATGTCATCCCCGATCTTGCTGTCTATTTTTTGAAATCTAGTGGTATTTTTATCATGGTTCCTCACCATGAATCAAGTCATATGATGCTAATGGACTTCATCAAATGTTTATCTTCCAGGTCAGCGAGATCTCTAGCAAGCAGTCATACCCCTACTCTAGGCTCGTATATATCTGCATCATCCCGTGGTTCTGGTCGGAGTGGCCCGAGTTTTACATTAAACCAGTCCTCTTTAGACGATGAAGGATTGCTAGCCAGCAATGGTTGTAGAAGTCCTAAGAATTCAAAAAGCACACTACGCAGTGTAGGCTTTCATCCTGTATTCAGTACTAAACCTTTCCACTCTAAGGCCAATTCTTGTAGTACTAAGTTTATTTTTTTCTATTTCTGTAATCTCCAGGTAGCTGCAACAGTATTCGTAGTTGGTGGGTTCAATTACTTCCATTTACACGCAAACAACTCCTTTCAAACCTTCGATTCTACTAGAGTAGATTCAAGGGCATCAGTTCTACTAACAGGCAGGAAAGTTTTGCAGGTAACTGTAATCTGCAGCATCTTATTGCACATGCAAGAACGCTGTAGACTTTAAAATAATTTAAAATAATAACATGAATTGATTAGCTATGTAATTATTCAGTGATGCTGTGCATGTTTAGGAAGCGGTCACTGTTACAGTCAGCGACTTAATGATAAGTGAACAGTCTACCAGTCTAGTAGGAACAAGCTTGGGGTGGATTATGGCTGCTATCTATATGGGTGGACGCCTTCCACAAATTTGGAAAAATGTAATCTCAAAAACACTTTTTAAATGCTAGAGAGACTCCTATGACTACATTATATACAACTGTTGTTAATAAATGTTGTAATTTATCAACTGTTTAGTCAGATTAAACTTTTGGCCACCCATTAAATTAATTCCTTTCATCGTCAGGATTTCCATATTAGAACTAACATTGTTATTGATGATAAATGTTTTAATAGGTGCAGCGAGGATCTGTGGAGGTACTTCTATGGTTATCTCTCTGAATTGTTTCACAAATTACAAGGAACTTTTCATGAAAATTGAATAACTTTTAAGATTAACTGTATGCATATAATGAGCTTATTACTTTCTTATGTGATCAGGGTCTAAATCCAATGATGTTCATGTTTGCGCTCATCGGTAATGCAACCTATGCAGGAAGGTAATTTTAGTTTTGTCTTCCATTCGAAAATAATTGTTTCGATGCTTATTTAATCTATTCTGAGATAACAGTAGCTAACTTATCTGTAAACTATGTTTGTTGTTGTATGCAGCATTCTTGTAAGGACTTTGGAATGGAAGAAACTAAAGTCAGATATACCATGGCTTGTGGATGCAGGAGTATGTGTCCTCTTAGATTGCTTTGTATCCTTTCACAATAGATCTTGCAGAGTTGTGTTCAATATGATAAGTATGTTAAGGCTACCAAATGTTATTATTAATTCTTCCATTTACCCTTGTAATATTCGTGAATATTAGTGACGCGAACCCTTAACAAAGACACTGTAGATTCTAGCCCAGTTCATCTATTGTAAGAGGAGAAAACATCATGCTGATCACGAAGATAATATCAACGCAGATTATGAGGCAATCAACCTGGTGCTAGATGATCAGGTGAACCAGTTTATTTGACATACTGGTGATCTGTATGAACTGAATGTAAACCACGGTGTGGTTATCGCGGGTTCTGATTATTGTGTCTTTTCCTCCTAATCATTCACATATTGAATTAGATAGATTGAAATGTGTTTAATATATTTTCATAAGCTAAAATAACAAATTCCCGCAGAGCGGTAACGCCTGCCGCGGTTAAAGCTGAAAGTTCGAATTTGTCGGAAAGAGAACCCACCCTTAAATAATAAACCTTGGTCACTGAACATTGGTCAAAATTTGTCGGTGCATGGATAGCACGTAGAATGACGAAGCTCATGATTGCAGTTTGAAGGCATGTACAGAATTCCTGTTAATCACTGGCATGGTAAGTTTCTTACAGCGTATCCATTGTCTGTGAATAAAATTAATGGAGGAATGGATCTCATAACCAGAATCGCTCGCTCCTCTATATCTTTTCAGAGAATTTGAAATTAGGGGTTTTTCTTGGAGGATTTTTTAATGAACCCGCTGTTTGCTTATTGAGCGTCGAGACACTTTGATAAATGGCTCGTACAGGTATACCTCTTACTGGAGTTAATTATTTTGTTTTGTGCTTTGCTGGTTTGAGTTGATCCCAAATTTTAAACTAATGTGGTTTGGGTTGAATGCACGTAAATATTTCTTTGGGTTTGCAATGAAACTGGAATGATAAAGTCTCATGGCAACTTACACTCGAAGATATTAAGAAACGTTCCTCTATTTATAATAGGTTGAGAGGAAACAACACTTAGTGGAGGTAGATGGATAATTCATCCATTGGAGTATTAAGAAAAAGAAGAAAAGGAGATGGTTGGTTTATAATAGGTTGAGATGAAACAACACTTAGTGGAGGTAGATGGAATTCAACTATTGAAGTATTCGGACAAAGAGATGATTGAGATGATTGGGTAATTCAACTACTCCAATGATAAGTCAAACAAAGAATTACATGGTTAGAGTCCACACATAGCCAAGAAAGATGACATGTCCTAAGTAAACATATACATCAACACCCCCCATAAGTGCAACTTAGGGAAGTACAAAAACCTCAAAAAATCAGTCCTAGAAACTCTCATAAGTGAAGAAAATGAGCAAACCCGTAGGAAAAAACTCCTCCCCTAAAGATAGAAAACAACATAAAAAGGTGAAGGTAGGAGGTCTCAAGATAACCCGCGAGAGACAACTTCCTTCACCCCAAGCATTGATCATAGCTGAAGAAAACAAGGTGATGCCAAAGGTTTAGTGAAGATGTAAGCAACTTGCCTTTCAATAGAAAAATATTCCAAGCAGAGAACAGATCATCCTAGATGAGTTGTCTAATGAAGTGCATATGGATCTCAATGTGTTTGGTCCGTCGATGTTCCACTGGTTGCGAGAAATGTATATGGCACTCTCATTATCACACCAAAGAGTAGTGGGATGATCCTCTTGAATGCTAAACTCTCTCAGTAGATGTCGAAGCCAAAAAACTTCCTAACTAGTAGGAACCGCAGAAGCTTCAGCCGAGGATAAAGCAATTGCAAATTATTTTTTGCAAGACCATGTAATAGGTGTGAACCCAAGGCAATAGAAAAATTGAGATGTGGACTTTCGATCATGAACCGAACCAACCCAATTAGATTCAGTGAAACCCATAAGCTAAGAAGCACGAGCAAAGTATTGAATGCCAAAATTGGTAGTACCCTAAATGTACCTCATAATGTACTTTATTTTCTTATAGTGACTCTCATGAGGATCTCAAAGAACTAAGAGACAATTCCTACTGCAATAGAGATGTGAGGACCTATATAAGTCAAATACAACGAACTCCCAACTAAGTGTCGATACAACGAAGGATTAACAAGCGGCGAGAAACATATTCTACTAAAAAGTGCATACTTAGATACTAAAAAATGGAGATTCCTTTGGAAGACTCAAGAACTTGCAGACCAAGAAAATAACGCAGAATTCCTAGATATGTCATATCAAATTGTCTCATCAATGTTTTTTGAATACTCTAAATCATAGATGAAGAACTCCCTCTGAGAATTAAATCATCCACATACAGAACCAGAATCAAGAGATCAATGCCATGCCTCTGGAAACGATCAAACCTTGAAGAAATCAGAAAACTATCCATCTTATCATACCAAGCTCGAGAGGCTTGTTTGAGACCATACAGAGAACATCAGAGCCTGCAAAAAAGAGAAGAATCTTGCACAAAACCAAGAGCATTCTCCATGTAGGTTTCCTCATTTAAATCACCATACAGAAAGGAACTCTCCACATCCATCTGGTCTACTGACCAGCTTTTGGGAGCAACAAGAGAAAGAACAAGGCATATATAATTCATCTTGGTAATAGGGGAAACGGTCTCAGAGTAATCAATCCCTTCAACCTGTGAAAATCCTTTGGTGACAAGACATGCCTTATGTTTGTCAACAGAGCCATTTGCTACATATTTGGTCCTATAGACCTATTTACAATTAACTATATTTTGTCCCTTTGGAAGAGGAACAAGATCCCATGTGTGATTCTTCATTAATGAAGAATACTCCTCTGTCATGGAAACATCGAGTCAGGTATCCCAACAGCTTTAGAAAATTGTTGTGGAATATTTAAGATAGTATGACTAAAAAAAGAGACACCTATTGTTTGTCACCAAATAGGAGAAGAGGATGAGGAAGAATAGCTAAAATTGGTTGACTCGTAGCCATACCTGTTAGGTCTCTTTCTCTCACAAAAGCTCCTCTTGAGATGCAGTTCTTGATCAAGTTCATGTTCAAGATGCGCATGCTCTCTTGGTGTAGGTGGCATATTTTCTTTTAGATGATGTTTATCTTCAAAATGGTCATCATCATCATCATCTAAAGAAAAATTGTGAGCATGTTCAACACTATTGTTAGCATGACAATCTGAGGATGTATAAGTATTTGATGTGGAGTTGAAGCCTTCATCGAAATGGATAGCTCTTCGAAAGAAGACTTCTTTAGTAATAGGATCAAATAACCTATATGTCTTCATATCCTCACAATAACCAACGATTATCAATGTTTGGCTCTTCTTCTCCATAGCTTTGTACTTTTCAACTAGAATTAAGGCCCATGCTAGAATGCCAAATATTCTAAAAGTAGAGACATTGGGCTTAACATGGATCCAAGCTTCCTCTAGAGCCATATGCAGTACTTTCCTATGAGTCATCCAATTTTGGATGTAGTTGGCACAATTTATTTCTTCAACCTAGAAAGAAGGTGCAATGTTCTTGGACTGAATCATATATTTTTCCATTTCCTTCAAAGTCCAATTCTTTCTTTCAGCAACACCATTTTGATGAGGGTTGTAGGGAACGAAGAGCTCATGTTGAATGTCATGTTCTCTACAAAAATCTATGAATTCCTTATTGACATGCTCCCCACATTATTTATGTGTAGTTTCTTGATAGAAGGATATGAGTGTTTCTCAACAAAATCCTTAAAGATCTTAAAAATAGGAAATACCTCACTATTGTACTTAAGAAAGTACACCCAAGACCGACGTTATA
>JZKD02S1855570.1:71444-85143 GCA_000966675.3 Picea glauca | reverse complement strand
TCCCCCTTGAAAGAGAGCCTTGTCCTCAATACTTAAGATGAGGAAACTAGTATAGATTGGTACTCAGTTCCCAAGTGGCATATTCTCGTGGAGTATCCTTCTAGTGAACCAAAACTTCCTTTATGGTGCATTGACGGAGGCAATGCTCTCGCTAGTCCAAAACGGCTTGTGGATGCAACCAGATAGAACTTTCTTCATCCAAATCCAATAGGCTGATCTAGGTGTAGCATTTGGTGCCAACCACTTTCTTCAAGCATGAGACATGAAAAACAAGATGTAGCTTGGAGTGACCAGGAAAAACTAACTGATATGATACTTTAACCATGCGTTTGAGACTAGTATAAGGACCCTAAAAGTTTGGTGCAAGTTTCTGACACTGTTGGGATTTGAATGAAATATTATTGTATGGTTGGAGATGAAGAAACACCCGATACCCTTTAGAAAATTGACGTTTAGAACAACCCTTCTCCTCCTGTTGCTTCATGCAGTTTTGAGCCATTACCAAATTTTCTTTGAGAATACAGAGAATGGTCATGTGAATGGTAAGATTGCGGTCAACCTCCTAAACCTTGGAGACACCCAATATATATGGTAGAATCGATGGTGGATTCTGTCTCTAGACTGCTTCAAAAGGAGTCATGCGAGTGGTAGTATGGTAAGAGGTGTTGTACCACCATTCAACTAGGGGTAATCAATGAACCCACTCATGTTGTTTATTAGATGAAAAACACCTCAAATATGTTTCCAATCACTTGTTGACCACTTCCATTTGGCCATTAGCCTGGGGATGATAGATTGTTCTGAGATGCAATTGAGTTCCCTGAAGCATGAATTATTATTGCCAAAAATTATTGGTAAAAGTGGGATCACGGTAAAAAAAAATAGATTGAGGCATTCCATGGATTTTGAAGATATTATCGATAAACATTTGAGCCACTATGGATGATTTGAACGGGTGTTGAAGAGCACAGAAATGAGAATATTTGGAAAGATGATTCATTTCCACCATGATGACTAACTTATTGCCTTATTTGGGTAAGAAAACAATGAAATCGATAGAAATTTATATCCAAATTGTAGGTGGAAGTGGAAGTGGTTGGAGTGTACCCAAAGGTTTGAAAATATTTCCCTTATTTCATTGACATGTATCACATTCAAGCACAAATTTGTATATGCCATGTTTCATACCATCCCAAAAGAAAGATCATTTGACCCATTCATAAGTTTTGGTAAAACTTGAATGGCCTATTGTAGGTGAAGCATAAAACTCATAGAGCACCTTGGATTTAAGTGTTGTTTGTTTTCTTAAATAAAAGTGACCTTTATAGAGAATCTTGTCATTGTTCCAAGAGTACCCTGGAGTAGCTTGGGGATCTTATTGAAGTTTTCAGATTAGGATGGAAATTTTGGGTTCTTGAAACCATTCTTTTCAAACAACCTAAACCCATACCGTGACAATGAACGAGAGGGAAAAGAGGGACCCTTCATCTTCATGTTTACTAGAAAGAGCATCAACCACCACATTTTATTTTCCCTTCTTAGAAATAATATCATAATCATATCCAAACAGCTTGGTCACCCATTTGTTTTGCTACAGGGATAAAATTTGTTGTTCTCGGAAGTACTTGAGGCTTTGATGATCCATCTTAATTTGGCAACGTTATTCCATAGACAAGGGCTCCATATATCCATTGAATGTAAAATAGAAAACATTTCCTTTTCATAAATCAATTGGCTCAAATGCTGGTACGACAATTATTTGCTGGTGAAAGCCAAAGGTCATCCATGTTGCATGAGGATTGCCCAAATTTGTCTCCCACATGCATCACATTCTAGAACAAAGGTCTTGGTGAAGTCAGGTAGAGCTAGTATAGGAGTATTTCACATAACTTTTTTCAATTCTTGGAAGGATTGGTCAACTTTTGGAGTCCAATTGAAAGCATTCTTTTTAAGGATATTTGTGTGAGGAGACACAATTTTTCCATAATTTTGAACAAAATTACGACAATATCCCGTTAAATCCAGTAAACCACATAGAATTTTAATAGTTTTAGAGAGAGGCCAATTCTACATAGATTTAATTTTCTTGGGATCCACTCTTACACCATTTTTTCCAATAATATGACTTGGGTACTCAAATTTAGAGGTGCCAAAAGCTCATTTAGACTCTTTGAGGAAAACTTGGTGCTTGGAGAGGAGATGGAGAACTTGATCTACATAGGCGAGATGGGATGGACACATTTTACTATAGATGGTAATATCATCAAAGAAAACTAACACAAAGTGATGTAGGAAGGGATGAACGAGATGATTCATGAGACTTTGAAAAGTGGAGGGGGTATTATAGAGGCCAAAGGGAATAACCAAGAAATCATAGTGGCTCTCACTAGTGTGAAATGCAGTCTTGGGGATGTCTTCCTCTTTCATACATATCTAGTGGTAGCCTCAACAAAGGTTAATTTTGGTAAAGTATTGATCCCCAATGAGTTCATCTAGAATGTCATCTATGATGGGAATGGTATATTTGTTAAGGGAACGAAAAATCATGACACATGCACCAAGTTCCTTCCTTCTTGAGGACCATGAAAACAAGGGAAGAATAGGGGTTGGTAATCGAACAAATAACACCGACTTCTAACAATCCTTGGACAATTTTCTCAATTTCATTTTTTTTAGCAAAGGGATGGAAATAAGGGAAAACGTTAGGAGGAACATTTCCCTAGATTAAAGGAATGTAATGGTCATGGTCTTCATGGGAGGAGGGAAGACCCTTGGGAGTTTGGAAAATAGTCGGATGGAGGGAAAGGATAGCTTGAAGGTCGGGGTGTACCAAGGGTGTCTCAATTGCTTGAATGGAATGGAGTTGGGTAATGATGACAAAATGACCTTTTTTGAGTAATGTTTCCATGTGGTGGAAACTAATGATCCCTGGGGACCCTACAATAATGCCTTGTAATTTATATTGTTGTCCTTCATATTGGAATTGCATGGTTAAATCCTTAAAATACATGGTTATTGGGCCAAGAGTGTGTAACCATTCAAAACCAATTACAATGTCACAACCACTCATGTCAGTATAAAATATGTGATATTTAAGGTTATAATGAACAATCTATAGGCACACATTTTCATAACGCCCCACACATTTCATGGAACCACCATTACAAATCATGATTTGAAATTTTTTGATAGCACATATATAACAATTGACCTCTTGAGAAAGGCGGTGATGGATGCAATTATGAGCACTTCCATTTTCAACTAGGATAATGAATTTTTGGTGCTTAATATAAGAAATCAATTTGAGGGTTTGGGGAGCATAAAAACAAGTGAGAGGATTCATTAAAATCAATAGTTAAACTTCAGAAGGATCAATGGATGAAAAAATATTATTTATTTGGGGTAGCTCATATTTAAGAGAGACCTCAACATTTCCATCAGAAACATCCTATGAAATGGCCATAAAGAGTTTTTGTTCTTTACACTTGTGCCTTGGAAATTATTTGTCATCACAATTATAGTAGAGACCCTTGAGTTCATGTTCAACCATTTCTTCCTTTGTTAAATTTTGGACCTTGAGAGGAGTGGCCTTAGGGGATGGGGTGGTGGGTTTAGGGAGGGGAACAAAAGTGGTTTTTCTGCTCTGGGCTAAGATGACCTGTTGTTCCTCCTTGGCACTTTTATCTTATTCCAACCAATTATGGGGGTGATACATTATTATTTGAGCTCAATTTTCATCATTGAGGCCACTGATAAAAAATTCCCCGAAAAAAGAATTTGTCATGCCCTCCGTTCAGAAAGACAAGTTCTCAAAGGAAACAATAAAATATTCCACTATTCTAGGTTGTTTCAACTTGGTCAGACGTCCTAAATGGTGGGTGTTTATGTCAAAGTGTTCATATAGCTCAAGAACAAACTGTGACCAAGAAACATACCATTGACATGAATTTCTACACCATTGCCACCATTGCCATCATTTCAGATCTAAATAGAGAATTTTGTAACGAATATTGGTTAACTCATCAATAATGCCATGCAGGGAGAAATATTGTTCCATTTGGGTGACCCAAGTTGTTAGATCATATCCATCAATTTTTTTCACCTAAACTCTTGGAAGACAGGGGTCATGAGGTAGGGACTTAGAATGAGAGTGTAAAGGACAGTTGGAGTCAACATATTCAACATAGAGAGGTGGGTTGAATGAGGAAGTACAATGGAATTTGTTCATGAATTGTTGTAGAGAGGAATTGTCTTCAACAATTTGGCTTTCAAGTTGTTCCTAGATGTAGTCCATTTTTGCATGAATGGAAGAAATGACCTTATTCACTTGGGCCTGAAGGGAAGTAAGGTCAATATTTAGTTTATGATTGGTTTCTTCTTGGTGGGTGGGATCCATGAGGGAAAGAGGGGTGGGTCCATGGAAAAAAATTTAGATAAGTGATATATACCACTACGATAAGAGAAACGAGAGAAAACCAATGGGAGAAGTGGGACATAAAGGTGTCAAGAAGGGTATGGGTCCATGGGGTAAAAACAAAAGGTTAAAAATAATAGGTATCATAGTTACCAAGACAGATATAGGAATCCAATGAGATAGGTATCAAATAAGGGTGCTAACTAGACCTAGACATTTTGATTTTACTCCCACGAAGTTACACTCCATCCTAAATAATACTGCAATGTTGAAATGCCCAAATTCTTAATAGAAAAAAATGTGTAGGATTTTTCACCCAAAATGCGGGAGGCAAGGTTTCAAGGAAAAAATATCCTTTATTGTCGGAATATTCCCCCTTGGTTAGGGTTTGTAGGGAAACTATGGAAAGGGTTTTCCTTGTGCTATAGCTCTCTGATATACGTGCAGGGTCGAACAATAATACTTGGCCCAATATCTTAGGGAACCAACTAAGGAGGCTTGACCTACCCTTAGATGTACTACCTGATTACCTAAGTACTGGAGAATATCTTTCTGAGTTTTCTTCTCTGTGGCACTATAGTAGTCAGGCGACCAATTGATTGATTTAGGGCTAGTTTCAAGAGACCTAGGGGACTCTCTATATACTTGTCGATACATGGGAGTGATGTTCATGTACATATTATGTCTAATTCAGTACCACTCGAGGGGTACCAAGAGGGGTTACATAGGTTTCCAACAAGGGATAAAAATTTTCATTTCTAGGAAACCCTGTGAAAACATCTATATCGCTTGCATGTAGTCTTCTCCACCACAATTTTACCCATTGAATGACATATCTATGTTCTCTAAAGACGCTAAGAGTACACGTCTCTACCTTAGAATTTTTTCTACCCACAATTCCTACCAAGGAAAGTTCTTTGATACCACTTGTAAAGTACCAGATATAATATAATATGCAGAAACAATAATATTCATAAGATATCAATGGAACAACAAAATATTGAGAAGAACAATACCATAAATAATAACATTATTTAAAGAAAGCAATGTTCACTTTCCTCTTTAAGGGGGAAACCTCCAACTGATAAAATTTCTATTATAATAATTCTAAGACAAGATTTCTCATTCGTTGTACTCTTATTTGTACTAATTCTCTTTTCTAAAGAACATTCTAGAGTAATATTTTCCTAGAAGTGAAAGCTTGTATTAAGTCTTCTTACATTGACTTGTTCACAATTATTAAATAGGTCTTTCTAACTAATGTAATCCTTTATTACACGGAAAATATATTTAGGCCGTATTAACTAATGTCGACTTTTATTACATGGAAAAATATTGTTCTATCTATGTGAGGGGTTAATTCCCTAACATTCAAAATTTCCAAAATAACTATAAAATTTTCAAAATAGATGGAAATGTAAAAATAAAAGAATGAATTAAAATGTTTTTATTTGTACATTCTTATATATTGACATAGAAGTCATTATATATTAAATGTTTAATCTAGTGTTGATATATGAGTGTCAGTATCATTTTAAGATGGTCAAATTAATATTAGGCTATGAAAACTATAAGATTTGTGTGCATTTCCAAGTTTATGTCTCTTGTGTTTATTATATTAGCTTATATCCATTTAATTATGGATTTGTCAAATGTTGGAAGGGATAAAATTGGTTGAGGTACACATATTCCTCAATGTTTCCTCTCTTAAAAATGGTTTCCACCGCCAAGGAGTTGTTCCCTATTGGTGCTTGTGATATTCAGTGTTAAGTTGGACCTATTTTGGTGATAATTATATACAATATTGTTGTTTTTCCATTATGTAGTAGAGCCTTTGAATTCACAAAAAGAATTGCAAACTTAGTTTGCCAATTTAGCATTATTGTTCTTTATTGTGGATATAAGAATAATAAGTAATTTAGTAAAACACAATATAATAGCGTGAGTAGTTTTCAAAACCTTAACAATTCTTAGGCCAAGCATTCTTTAGAGTCAAACCACGATTGCATGTTAATTCACACCATCTTGGCATACACCTGTCATGAGTGTTCTCTATATCCATTTATCTCAGTTTATTGAAACGATTTATGTTGATGTTAATATAAGAGATTAAATTAGTGATGTTTTACATCACATGTATAGACTCAATGAATTGATCAATAATGGGTTTTTTCCAGTTTTGAGCTCATTACCAAATACATTGTAGAACAAATAATCGATGTGTTGTAATGTATTTATATCACATACATAATAATGTGTGTTTTTTTTACAATCCATCACATATTCAACCTTCACATTGCATATATAATTTGGGTCGTATTAAATGATTACATTGCACATAATTTCAATTTTTCATTTTTTGATCTATAAATTGTTGTGGATGTTCCATTGGAACAATTTGTCATAATAGATCTTATAATTTTATTGAAATATATTGTTATGTAATGTTCTACTTAAGATTTGGATTGGATGTTACTAGCTTAATGCATGAAATACTCAATGAAATGAAACTGAAATGAAAGGAGCTAAGAAAATAATACACTATCCATGCAATGCACATAAGATGTACCCTAGGAAGATACAATACAGGGAAAAACCAACTAGAAGGTGAGGCCTATTGTCTACTCTTTTCTTCTTAGTTATGAAATGAAAATACAAAGAAATGGGCATTTCATATGCAGTTTCCATGGACATTGTGTCTAGTGTAGATGTTACATGAGCTCACACTTCCTCTATTCCACATCAATACCCCACTTCTAGATTCTCTACTCAAATGTGGAACAAAATTAATACAATAATAATGGAATCCATTCATTTTCTAGTGTCTCGGTATTTAACATGGTTTGATAGATATTCATGGATAGTTTTAGGGTTTTTTGCATGTCTCAATCCCTAATTAATTTTAGGGTTTTGGACCCTCTAGAATATTATTGAAAGTCCATACATGAATAGCTCTACATGTGTGAGTAATATGAGCTAATGTGGCATCCACTTGATATCACGGTGGTCAATAAGATAGGTCAACACGTGAGTAATAGATTTTGTAGATGAACTTTGACTGAGGTGATTTTCACATAGTTGGAAAGTTCTTGATTTAAATAGGATCCAAAAGGTTGTAGACCTCAAATCACTAGAACAAGACCTACCCCTAAATTTTTCCCCACAAGCCAATAACTCCAATTTTTCCACCCAACAAGTACCATCATAGATGAAAATTTGTATAATGATCCATTCTCAATCAATTTTGAACTTGACACCTCCACCTTAGTCAAACACATATTATGTAAGCCATATAATAATATATGAATGAATAAAAAAAAACCACAAATTTTCTACATGGAAAAATGAACTCTATTTTTTTAACATTATAAAATATCACTATATTAGAAAAAATTATGGCGTCTCTAGTTAGAAGTGTAATACAAAAATAGAGTAATGTGTCCACAATATAATACCAAAAATACCAAGGTTTTTTTCTAAAAGAACCTTATAGCTACTTAAAAAAGACCTGAATTAACTAACATGGTAGGTATATTTCCTTACAAAGAGACCCAAAATTAACAATTGTTTATATCACATTTCATACAAAAATAAAAACTAGAATGTTGGCCCATGAAGGATTCTTTCTATCACATGGAAATTCTTCATAGACTCCTCCTTCTAGTTTTCCATTCTTGGGAGATCCTTGAAGTATGATTCATCCTTAGATGCTTTTGTATTTAAGGAGGAGGAGCACCACAATTTCCCAAACTTTTAGTCCCAAATATCCATGTAAAGATATTTCATCAATTAAGATGGAAGTTGAGGGAGGGGGGATTGAGTTACCTCTTGGGGGGATTTCATAAATTCATGACATTAGAAATGAACAAGATGATAAAATATAGATTCAAGTCCAACAATAGATACATGTTCATTTGAATTTGTGTGAAGAATTTGATCTCTTTTCCATTTCTTGCAAAGTCCTCAATTGAGTCATAGCCTTCATAGCATACCTATCTCATTCTTGAACTTCCACCAAAAAATTCCATTCCCACTTCTCAAGACATTGACTTCATTGAAGGTTAAAATTGACCACTTCCTTATTAACTTCATAGAATCATTTTTCTCACTTCTTCATTTTCTTGCTAACTTGATCTAATTCACACAACACATGTCTTTCATTCCTACAATAGACCACTCAAAACTCTGTGATGAGAAATCCCTAAACTCATAGTCGATGTGATTTTCAACAACTAGAAAATATTTATGTGAATTCCTAAAATTTTCTTTTTCCCACTCCATGGTCACCTTTTTAACCCTTTTTAAATTTTTCTTGAATTGGAACATTGTGGTTTATTCAGTTTCAGAATTAAATGGATTTCATTATTTCTTTACCAAAGTCTGATAGTGTTTATTCTGTATCAAAAAAGGAATAATTTTGAAGGGTCCAAGCGGATTCCCATCATTACTTTCTAGCTATAGGAATATGGGAAAGTGATACGAGCAAGTCCCATGGCCTAACCAAGTCCTAACTCTATTGAACTCCATCAAGATATTGTTTCCTACCATAAATATGTCAAATCATTTAGAGATTTTGTCATCACATTTATTTTTGTTTCCTTAGTTTAGATTAACATTCAAAGGATACAAACCTAATAAACTATTTTTTTGCAACTTATGAATTAAATAATTAGCCAAGGAATTTGTTTAACTTGAAACCCACACATTTCTCACCTTTTAAAAGTGAAATTTAGGTCCTCCAAAAATTGTAGATCCTCCGTCTTCATGTAGTACTCTTGAATAATATCCTCCAATTACTATTTATTATTAACATATGGACCACATATATTCAGTATATCAAAATACCTACTCAAATCTAAGGAAATTTTTTTAGTCCTAATGGAAAAATGAAGAAGTTCTAAGGAAACTAATATGTGTTTATTGTTCCATGGAATTAATAATCCTTCATATTTCCCTAAGAAGTTCAATTAAAGAAAAAAAAACCTTTTAGCACACTACTAAACAAACCAATATTAGTTTCCCCCTTAACCATAGTCTCTTGAATCAATAAAACATGTGAATTATGAATTTAAACTAATGCCCTGAGAATTGTTCTTTTCTCGTAGGAGAATTGAAAACCATTTTGAACTATTCTAGAGGATATCCCCAATCTAAGGGACCATTTGTTTGTACTCTATTTAATTGATTTCACCTCCCTTTATGCCTTCTTCTTTTCCTTTGACAAGAAAGACATTTTTCCCTTAATAGATACTCCAATGATATTATCATCATTTTCCAATCCTCCTACCACTTTAGAGACACCTCCACCAAGATTTTATTTTTTCACTAATATTCAAAGATATTTTAGATGTGATCCAAAATTGATCCAGATTTAGGAGAGGAACAAACAGATTAACAATATGAATACAATAAACACAGAGATAGGAATAATAACACAAATATCGAGTGAAAAATATCTTCTATTAAATAATGAAATAGGCTGAAACTGTAAAACTGCAGAGCTGAAACTTGGTCAAATGGTGGTAGCTATCTATGAGAAGAGATGTGGCTGCTACGTGCATCTGTTTGAGCAGAATGGATTACAATGAGGCTCCAAAGGCCCTTTTCATATTACTCATGAATTACAAAACCCTATACATCCAAAAACCTAACCCTAGAAAGTGAAACACCAAAAATCACGTGGGTCCTATGGGTAAGTTGGTGTAATTTGGTACATCAACTTCGTAGGGTTGTAACTTTTGAATACAAACTCCATTTTAGGTACATGATAGCCCATTGGAAAGGTCTTTCAAGGAACTACACATTTCTTCGTCAAACTATGACTTTGTCTATAGTCTGACTATGGCGAGTAAAAAAAAATAACATTTAGGTCCCCAAACATCCATAGAAGTACAAAAAGATGTACTGACATGAAAACATAAAAAATAACATAGTTGGATTAGGAGAGAGGCCACTCGTATCCACCTAGAGAATGTGTGAGGCTTCATATAGCCCCATAAGTGTAGAACTCACAATTATAAAGCAGTACAAAAAGACGTGTTGAATAAAAAAAAGACACGAGGAGCCGGTTGGAATAGGTGGGTAGCCAACAATATCCACTTGGATCAATCCTCCCCCCTTAGGAATAAATGATGTCCATTGTGTTGAGTTCCCCCATCAGGTGAGGAAACTTCTGCTGGATTTGGCCCCGAGTGAGCCACTTTCCTTGGTGTAGGAGTTTCCTTGCCTTGACAACCCGATAAAGATGGATTCACTGCTGGAGAGTTCCCTTGACCTGTGTGTTCACTATATGTTTGGTGGATGCTTGTTCCATGCAGTCACAATTGAGATCTGTTGGTGTCAGTTGTTCAACAATCTAAAAGGTGTCCAATAATGGCAGAAAATATGGTTGAAGGAGGCCCAAATTGAATATTGGATGTAGACCAAGGAAGAGTGGAGTTTTGAGCTCAAAAGAATTGCTACCCACAACCTTGGTTATAGTGTCAGGCCCATAACAAAGTGGGAGAAGATTTTGACAGGGCTTGGTGAGATGCTCCTTCTACAAATGTAACCAAACTTTGTCGCGAACCTAAAATTGATGTGGTACCCTGTGTTTATCATGGCACTACTTGTGCTTAGCATTGGATTTCTGCAAAATATCCTAGACCTATTGGAGGATCTGTTGAATCCTCTCAATGAATCTGGTGGCTTTGTCAATGGCATACTAATCAGGGGAAGAGTTTGTCTATGCGGTAGCAAGAGGAAGTTCAGCATGAATGCATCTAAAGGGTTGGAATCCCATACCCACTTGAAATGGGCTATGGCCAGGGGAACTATGGAGAGCCCTGTTGTAACTATTTTGGACATATGGGAGACTCCCATCCCATGTACGTGGATGCATAGAATTCCAATTGATGACCTCGGTTTGGCCATCGGTTTGGGGGTGGAAAGAAGTGGATTTTGTGATCTTGGTGTCCAAAAGAAAAGAGAGACTTGACCAAAAGGTGTTGAGGAACCTGTTATATCGGTCGAAGATGATGGTCTGTGGTATCCCAAAGTGAACCCAAACTCGTTCAAAGAAGAGCTTGGCAGTATCTACCACTGTGACATTCTTCTTACAGGCTGTGAGGATGGCCATCTTCGAAAACCGATCAATGACCACAAACACGTAGTCATTTCCGTGCTTGGTGGACGACAAACCAGACATGTAATCCATGGAGATATATTCCCATGGCTTCTCAGGAATAGGAAGAACGGTGTACAAGCCTTGCCTCTTGATGCTTGTCTTGGAAATGGTGCAAGAAGTGCAATATCTGATATACTTGCTGACGTCTTGTCTAAGTTTTGGCCAACAATTTTTTTTTTGAAGAATGACCACAATTTTCTCTACACAAAAATGTCCTGCCAGTCGACTATAATGGGCTTCCCAAATCAACTTTTCATGCTCACTTGTAGGAACACATAGATGGCCCAGGTGGCATAAGAGTCTGTCCTGAATGTGAAAATCAGTGACAGTGGAACCTGTACCCAAGAGATAATATGTGGTGGCGAAGTCCGGATCTTGCTGGTAAATTTGGGGCCACTCTGATGTTTCATGTCCACAAGAATGGAGCACAGTGGTGAGTGCAGCCATAGGAAGCTGACTAAGGCAGTGAATGACACAATTGGAGATACTTATCTTATACTACATGTTGAGATGGAACTACTGCAGGTAGGTGGACCACTTATGATGGTGTTCATTCTAAAATTTCCACTATGTCTATATGAACTGCATAGGCTTGTGATCAGTGTGTATGATCATCTCTTTCCCCAGAATGTAATGTTTCCATTGACGACATGCTTGCACAATGAAATGCATTTCCTTTTCATAGGTGGGGTATTTCTGGATAGTGTCAAAGAGTGTCTCACTATGGTATTCCACCAGATGCCCATGCTAAGTGAGAAATGTTCCCACATCATAGTCAGATGCATCAGTATCAATCTAAAATGGTTGTTGCAGAATGGGCAAGGAGAGTATCAGAGTTGAGCACAAACGATGTTTCAGATCTTCGAATGTTCATTGTTTCTCCTTCCCCCACATGAACTTGGCCCTACCAACGCCCTTGGTCACCTGGCTGAAGACCCATGCAATATGGGAGAATACCAACATGAACAGTCAGTAAACATTGACTAATCCCAAAGAAGCTTCAAAGATCAGTTAGTGTGGTCGGGGATGGCCAGTCACGAATGACTTGGATCTTAGATGGATCGACATTTACCCCATGCTAATCAACATTGTATCCCAGGTATTGGACCCTGTTCATGCCAAAAGATAATTTTTCCAAGTTGGCATAAATCTTGTGCTGTCGCAGAGTGCTCCAAACCTACTAACTATGCCGCATCTACTCCTCTCACGTTCTGTTGAAGATGAGGATGTCATCAAAATATACTACCAAAAAGGAGTTGGTGAAGCTTCTCAATACATCCTCCATCAACCTCATGAAAGTGGTTAGTGCATTTGTTAAGCCAAAGGGCGTGACTAGCCATTCATAGAGACCTTGTTTAGACTTGAAGGTTGTCTTCCATACATCAGTTGGTTCGATGGGAACCTGGTGGTAGTTAGACTTTAGGTCAATCTTGCTGAATAAATTTTCCCCCTTTATTTGGTCAAGAAAGTCATCAATCCTGTGAATGGGGTAGTGGTTCCTGACTGTGATTTTTTTTAAGGCTATGTAATCAATGCAGAGTCACCAAGTCTCATCCTTCTTCTACACCAGTACAATCGGGATTCCATAAGGGGATGAGCTAGGTATGATGTGCCCCTTTTGAAGAAGCTCTTATATCTGATGCCTTCTTTTTTCATTTTCCATCAATGAGTGCCGATAGACTGGTTCATTAGGTAGAGGTGCATTAGGTTCAATCAATTGGATGCTTGACTTGGGAGTGCATTGATACCCCTGTAGGTGAGAAAAATATTTCTCTGTATTCTTCCACGATCTCGTCCACCTTCTTCTACTGCAAAGAGAGGCATTGTATAGAGGCCATGGATGTGGCAGTGACCTTCTTCTTACTATGAGCACAAATCATAAAGAAGACAAACTTGCCAGTTTGTGAAATGACCTTATTGCATTGCTTAGCATAGATTAAATAAATATCAGTAGGCGGTACCACCTCTGGGATCCTGTACAATTATCTACCCAAAGTAATAATAACATTGCGGTGTCTAGATTCATACACAACATGATTCTTCCACAAATATGGTTGTCCTAAAAGAACATCAAAAACTTCAAGGGGGGAAATATCACACAATACCTCATCTTTGAAAGG
>JZKD02S1855559.1:37536-55019 GCA_000966675.3 Picea glauca | reverse complement strand
AATGGGAAGACTACCTGCCATTGGTAGAATTTGCCTACAACAACGGCTACCAAGCATCCTTAAAGATGAGTCCCTTCGAGGTCCTCTATGGTAGACAGTGTAATACTCTAGTCAGATGGAGTAACCCCATAAATAGGATTTCTATTGGACCCAATATGTTGAAAGAAATGGAACAACAAGTGACTCAGATAAAACAAAATTTGAAGGTTGCTCAGAACCGACAGAAAAGTTATGCTGATCAAAAGAGAACTCCAAGAGAGTTCAAAATGGGAGACCATGTATATCTCAGAATCAAGCCCAAAAGGAGTTCCCTCAAAATGGGAACCTGTGCCAAACTGGCACCCTGGTATTGTGGACCCTTTGAGGTTCTAGACAGAGTGGGACCTGTAGCCTATCGGCTAGCACTTACTCCCACAGTAAAAGCACATAATGTTTTCCATGTTTCATTATTGAAGAAATATGTACATGATGCTAATCATATAATTGATTGGTCTATGATCCAGGTCGAACCGGAGGGAGAATTTCTACCAGAACCCCAATGCATATTGGACAGAAAGGAAACCCAGCTTCAGAACAGAACCGTTGCATAGGTCAAGGTGCAGTGGAAACATTTTGGCCCAGATGAGGCTACATGGGAGATGGAAGATGCCATAAAACTAGCATATCTGATTTTGTTTACTTCTGTACATGCAATTCATGCTAGTAGATAAGAACATCAAGGACCATGTTCCTTTTAAGGGGGAGGGAATTGTAACACCCTATTTCCCCCAACTTGTAAATAATACTAGACTGGCCAAGAACTAGGGCAAACTCATAAATGTGAATATGTGATGTAAATGGACCTTGAGGAAGAGGTCAATGAATGTGAATAACATTCTGAATTTATTGCAGGACTATTGATGAGGGGATGTGTAGAAAAAGAGACCACGATGGCGGTGGAAGGCACCTGAAAAGGTGGCGTTAACTTCCACCGAGAATTAAATACCGTATTTGGACTCCACTGGCCTAGAGAACCAAAAGTGGCTCACTGGCCCTGAAATTCAATGCCTCACAAGCTGGTAGGCGGATGGCTTGATGAGCGATGGGATGGTGAACCACCCATCCGTAGAGATGTTAGGCCTGCGTGAGGGTAATCATGTCACACACAACCTCGCGAGAGGATAAGGTGTCTGGCAGAAGCGATTAGGAGGGCAGATGCGAGGGGAAACTCAGGCATTACGTAGAGTGAGTGATAGCAGAGAGGAAGGATTGCAACCTTCACTCCTGGTCACTGGCAAACAAAGAGACACAGTCTCAGAGCATTGTGGTCTTAGCTCGGGGGTGGCTAGTGGTAAATCCACTGGGAGTCGCTACGCCTACAGTTGGTTGGAAACGAGCACCCCTCTCAGTAGTTGCTCCCACTTCTGAAGTTATTTCTGATAAGCGTTTTTTTCATATTGCATCTTGAAATTCATATGCTGACATATATGCTCATAAATTGCGGAATGGTGAACAATTACAGTATAAGAATGTCTATGTAGTATTTTGATAAGTAATGTTAGATATATGCTTATAATAGAAAGACCACACATGGCTTCTGTTGATACATAAATTTAATTTGGCATGCATCGAACTAAGTAGGCTTCCATCCCATTCTCAGGAAGCTCTTTACCCGTATCTACCTCTGGAAATGCCCCGGTATAGATCTCTTCACAGAGATTTCCTCCTTAGAAAGGTTCACCAAGAACCCAGAAAAAGGACTTGAATGCACAAGTCTTATTAACCATGTATGTGGAGGAATGACCCTCTTAAGGTTTCGAGGTAGCAGTGTAGGGATATGTAACAAATCGACGAATGAGCTTTCGTCGGGTGACCCATAGCCATTCACGACCGTTATATTGACGTAAGTAACGAGGGCTTTACATACCTTGCCCTTTTTCCCTCTATCTGCGTGAACAACGAGGAAATCGGGATCGTAGATTCCAAAAACCCAGGAGAACATTTGGACCATTGATCTTTCCACATCCACGAAGTAGTGGAGGAATGCATAAGGTGGGACAATCTGAGCCATTGGATTTCATCAGAAATCCTATTGGCTGTTAGATCGGGTTAAGATGCTTGGAGTTTAGTCTTTGGAGTGTGCGCAGAAATAATGGATCTAGACTGTTAGATCTTGGTCTGATTACCCATCAGCCATCGGATCGGACAGGTAAGTGCCTTTTGGGTTGGCATTTGGCGAAGCCCGAGGGTTAACCTGAACTGTCCCCCTTTAGGACAGGTGTCAAGGATCTGGAAAGAGTCGGGATATTGGCCTTCGGCATATCAGATATCCTGAGGTCAAGGGAGTCGGGACACGATAAGTCGCGAACTCCGAGAGTTCATCTGGACCGCCCATCCGTTTGGTACGTGTGTTAGAAATCCACAGAGAGTCGGGATATTCAGCATCGAGAAATTGGAGTTCCTGAGGTCGAAGGGGTTGGGACATCACAAGTCTCGAAATCCTGATGAGATCAGAGCTGCCCGTTTGTGGGGACGCATGGTAGAGATCCAGGCCATCAGGGAAAGTCCCGACGAGGAGGCCGTCCATTGGAGTTTGGCTCATTGGGATATCGAAGATCCTAGTGACAAGTTATCGGTGACCTTTGGAATCGTGAAACACGAAATCCCGATGAGTGGGGGCTAGCTGTCCGCACATCAGAGAAGGAGGATAGTGCCACCGTGAGGGGCCAGCTGTCAACAAATCAGAGAGTCAGGATTCACGGAATTGAGAATTCCGTGGACATATGCACTTTGGCATTGAAAACCCTGAAACCCCGATGAGGGACAAGGCTGTGGTATTGTGAGATAGAGGTCACACGGATTAAAGACTTAGCCCAGGAGGCTAAGGAAGCAGAGGAGCGTATCGAGATTCGGGGATCAGTGAACCAAATTTTTGGGACATCACGAGTGTCAAAACCCCAATGGACGGGAGAGATTCTTTCGGAGGATCTCTGAGTCTGTCCTGACTGTTAGATGTGGAAACAAGACGTTGACTTAAGCCAGGACGTAGTTATGCTTTAGGATAAGCAACGAGTAGATCTGGACGGTCAGAGTACACCCGCCTAGATCTATGGCTAAGGTTCCATTCTGGAGCCCCCTTGCTATTCTGCCTTTAATGGTGGGGGGGGGTCCGAAATTGAATGCACAACTCTCTAACGGTTGAGATTAAGTCATCATGATCAACGGTACTCAGGCGGATTCCAGACCCCCCTTGCCATTCTGCCTTTAATGGGGGGGGGGGCTCCGGAATAGTGTGGCGTGTGAAGTGGGGCCCCTCCCTACCATGACGACCACCGTGTCGCGTTTCCCTCTTGCCACCTGTATTACACCCAAACGCGCGACGGGGCTTGTTCTCATTGACGGTTCTCTACTCTTGTTGAGATTTGTTCCTATTGGCCAATTGCTGAATCGGTAGGGATTCGACCCCATTGGCCGGTCGCTAGCCCTGTTAGGGTTCGGTGGTTGTAGATTCGAACGTTTAGACATTACTGTAACGTCGAGGCGCGAATTCCAAATAGGCACTATGTTCAAATTGAACCATGGTCATGACCCGCAATCGCATGAGAACGGAGAAGAAGGAAGAAAGAGCCAGATTGCATTGGGTCTCCATGGTTATTTAAGGGTTCGAGTCCAACAGAGGACCAGAAAAATTTGATTTAGGTAGTGGGTATGTTACATGGTGTATATGATCACATACTTGCAAATATTCCTTATCTTTAACAACAAGAGACTAGCATTTTCATCAAACTTTACTTTAGTCTCACATGACTAGTTTTGGATTAGTAAAAAACCCTAACTTGAAATAATCATAACTATGTACCTGTAATGAATAAAGGTATAAAAATAGTACACAATGTTAATCAATGTTTTGTGTGCAATTTCTCCAGGTTTCACTTCTTGGAGCCTCCCAAAAAAAGAGTTATAACAAAAATGGCATACCTTGTTGAATTCTGGCTTATTCTAGAGAGAAAACTTGTAGAGCATGCCCCACACGTAATATATTTTGTATGGATACAAAAAATGGTACAAAAAATACTAAAGACTTTAATATAACCAATACATTTGGTCTTAGTGAATTTGAATATGTTATAAAGAAGTTATGACATTTTTACCTGAAACACTTGTTTTAGACTAGTTTCAAGACTAGCCACAAACCCTATTTTCCACAGAGTATAAATCCAAAAATACAGTGATCCACAACCTGAAATGTTTTTCGTGGCTACTTGGATATGTTTCCTCAATGGAATCCAAATTTCATGGTTTGAGTCCTTCTAGAAAAAAACGTTATTGTGAAAATAGTGAGATGACTTGTAAATAACATACCTCAGAAAGCATCATCAAAATAATTTATCCTCCCTTGAATTTCGGCCTTATTTACTTCACCTTCCCTCCGAAATTCGGCTTAGATATCCTTTGGTTACCTGATTCACTTGTAGATATTCAATATGCTCAATTTTGATTAAAAATGAGAGAGCCTTGCCTGCTATTTATACTTTCATGTAGCTTCCTCAACGGGTTACCTTTTAACCATCCTTTTAACCATCTTAACCCACTTTCTTTATTTTAGGGTTAACCCACTTCCAACCACTTGTCCACTTAGTAATTTCTCCATTAAATTTATTATTTAAATAATTTCTTTTGTATCCTCTTTGACTTACAATCCACTCATCACTTCACTTTATTATTTACCTTCTAAAACCTCTTAAACCACTTTCCTTATTTTAGGGCTAACCCACTTCTAACCACTTGTCCACTTAGTAATTTATCCATTAAATTTATTATTTAAATAATTTCTTTTGTATCCACTTTGACTTATAGTACACTCATCACTTTACTTTATTATTTAAATATTTTCTTCTTTGCAACCACTTTGATTACTTTGACCTTTTGGGGCTTCTAGATGACTCATGTGGGTTCTCCAACTTCACATGGTCATAACTCTCTAACTGTGAGGAGTATTGTGACGTTCCACATACCACCGTAAATGGAATAAATTTTACTATCCATCCATAATAGTATTACCTTCAAATATATTAAAAATTATACCATTATACATCAAACAAACTTGGGTCCATCACCCAAACCTTTATGCTACCGGAATTTGCTACCGAACTTTCTTCAAGGGTTGACATCAATGGAAACCAACCAAAATAATCAACAATCCATTTGTGTTATATTTTATAATTTGAAAATAAGAAAAGATGGTAGTCACAAGGGGTCCCACCTACCTAGTTATTATCAATTAAAGACCCTTAACTATTATTATTATTATTTATTTCTCTTAAGCTAAATTAGTTAAGTCAAACTAACTTAGCTAAAGAAAGTAGTTGAACTAGTTCAACTTATTTGGAAAACATAAAATCTAAATGAGAAGAAGAAACAAGGGGAGAATAGAAGGAGAAAGCAAGACTAAGGTTTTCTCTTTTTATTTCGTGAGATAGTTCAGTTTTCATTCATTCTCGAGTTTATTCAAATCCTAATTCTCTTTTTGGTATCAAGGTCCTATTGTAGACAACAAGGTTCAAAATTGAACCAAACTATTCAAATGCTTGTTTTAGAGGTGTTGATCCATCCTTGATAGTCTATGTATTCTTATCTGTTTGTGGATTGAGTTTCATAGTTGATAATGGATATTTTGTAGAGTCAAATTGGCAGTAGTCTGTGGCAAGCTGATCCAGATTATAAATTTGAGTTTTTACTTCTTTTCATAGTCCTTTTATATGGTGTTCATCAGGGATATCTAAATTAGACTTTGGTCCATGCCCTCATAGGGGTTTTGTAAAGAGAAAAACAATTTTGATATCTCAGAATGAAATAAATCAGATTGTTATTCTGTCTCATTTATGTCTATTTATGACTTGGTTACTTTTGTTTTTTTTATCTCCATTTTTACTTTCTATAATCTGTATGCATTTATGAAACTTATATAAAATTTTATGTTATTTTGCAACATTATTTTTATTAATAAATAAGCCTAAACCCTTGTAAGTAATACTTGTGGATTTGGAAAATGTTTTTGAGGATATAAAACATACGGTGACATTCCAAACTATCTTTTCCTAGCCAAGAAAGATTTGAAAATGATTGATTAAGGTAATTCATACATTCTCCTCAACACACATGATGTCAAAGAATGATTGTTCATAGAAGGTATACTTTCAGGGGAAGTCACAAGAGAAGAGGAACATGAAGAGAAAACATGTGAAGAGAAATAACTAAGGCATGGAAATAAAGAGAAAGAAAATAAGCATGAAGACAAAGGGAGTATCCCCAAGAAGAGAGAACCTTTGCCATCGATGTTAAAGGGGGGGAGAAAGAAACATTGATGAGGAGAAATGGGGAGCATGAGTGTTTGAGTATCAATATTTCCATCATTGTTTCCATCAATGTTGGTGTTTCCATCAATTCCAAAGGGAGAGATTGTTGGATAGTTGGTTTGGAATGTTGGTTGTCATTGACATCAACCCTTGGAGAAGTTAGAAATCCATAGAGATGTGGTTGAGATTAATGGTGATTTAGTTGTCATTTATGGAGTGGTTGATGTTAGAAGAAGTGATGGGTCCATTTGATGAAGTCTACATGAAGCCATAGAGGTGCATTTATGATACCCAAAAATGGTTGAGGAATATGGACATGAAGGACATTGTAAATGTAGGTAAGACACTCATATATGGATAGTCCTCGTCGTGTTGTTTCTAGTGATATGTGGTACACCACATGGTTCCTCATGGCTAGGGAGATATGTCCTTGTGAAGTTGGAAGCCCGAAAGAATGGTGAAGAAGCCCCTAAGAAGTTACAAGTCAATGAATGAATGGTAAAGAGGTTGTAACAAGAAAGTCAAGAATCCCTAAGAATAAGGAAATCAGTTACCTAGAAAAAATATAAATACACCTCAAGGAGTCTCTCATAAGGACACACACACACTTAAATTGAATATATATATTGTGAATTTTATGGGCTAATATTTTGTTCTATTGGAGAATCTGATGGCAAGTTTGAGACAATGGAGAAAGTGTGAGGAAAGAGAAAAAATTTCAAAGACACAAAGTGTTATGGTTTCTCTGTAGCTCTAATTTAGCAGGCCCTCATGAATCAACTTGAGGGTGTCGTGCGAGGCACCCCTGCGGGTTTCCTAAGTAATGTCACATGAGGCCCCACGTGATAGGGAGTGTTAGTCCTATGAGGCTAAGGAAAATTTGGGGGAAATGTTTGTACCAGACTGCTGAAGGATTTGAAAGAGTTACAGGTCAGTGTTATAGTACAACAGGTCATCTACAGGTTACAAGAATGACTGTATGATTATATCCTATGCTTGGTGATGATATGGTACATGTTTGAGAGACATGTCTTTTTTATGCATGGTACATATTTGTGATATTGGTATGGTACATTGATTAGTAGTACATCTTGCCTATATTTGTATTTGGTTTGGTTACATGGTGATGATGTTATGGTACATGCTTGAGGCTTATTATTGGTGTACTCTTGCAGCATTGTGATCTGTATTATTTTCGAAATCAAATGAAATAAGAGATATTACAATGAAATATACATAAAAATTTCTAGAACTAGAGAAGTACAACAATACATGATTTCTATTAATGAAATAAATGTATAGAGATTGTAAAAATACAGAGTGCAAGACTCTCTAGAATAGTGGAATCTTTATCTCTAAGAAGAGATGTGATGGCTACACTCATTCACTAGAGGATGATCACAATGAGGCTCTAAAGTAATTTTCATGATAAACATGAATGCCAAAACACTAGACATCCAAAAACCTAACCCTAGGAGATGAAGCGCCAAAACTCATGTGGGCCCCGTTGGGGTAAGTTAGTACATTAACTTCACAGGGTCGTAAATGTTTCATACGATCTCCATTTCAGACGTGTGATAGTCCGTTGGAAAGATATTTTCAAGAACCACACATTATGTTGTCAAACTCTGACTCTGTCTAAAATTTTATTGTGGCAATTTAGGAAAACAGTTTTTTTAGCCCCAAAACAACATTGGAAGTACAAAAATATATAATGACATGAAAAATTCCAAAATAATCTATTTGGAATAGGTGGGTGGCCACCAATATCCACCTGGATGTTGTGTAGTGCTTCAGGACATCCCCATAAGTGCAAAACCCACAATTAAAAACAAATTTCCTCATTACAGAGAAACATGTTGAACTGAAAACAGTCAAGATGAACCAGTTGGAATTTGGAACAAGTGGGTGGTGACCAATATCCACCTAGATCAATCCTCCCCCCTTAGGAAGAAATGGTATCCATTGTGTTGAGTATACATGGAAGAGGGGAAAATGGTTTCTGAATCTGAATCTTGGTGAGTTGCGTGCCTTGTTGAAGAAGTTACGTTGCTTGGTGTGTGGAAGGTTGTCACAAACCTATTGTTGTCGGGGTTGAATATGTTTCACCAGCCTGTTGTCTCTGGGATTGACGGGGCATGTTGCAGGCACCATTTCAGGTGAAGAAGCAATATATTATTTCTCTTCTGCAATCTTCTTTTGTTGGATAGAAGGTGTTGAGCATGCAGTGGTTGTAGTGGCCTTCTGTGCATCCTTTGAACATACTGTGAAGATGATGAAGTTTTCTGAGAGATTACCTTGCAACACTGTTTCGGTGGAACAATAGTCAGAAATATCTTTGGTATCCTGTAGAGTTCACCCCCCGGAGTAATAATGACACTAAGGGGTCGATACACATAAACAACATGACGTTTCCACATATATGGTTGGACCAAAAAAACATCACAGACATCAAAAGGGGAAACATCACACACTACCTCATCCTTGAAGGGATGGATTCCATAGGACAAGAGACACTAATGGTTGACACAAAGATCTCATCCCTAGTGAAGCCACCAAATGTTGTATGTTTGTGGGTGTGGTGTTGTCGACAACCCCAACTGTTTGATGACCTTGTTACGAGGAAAATAACTCTATGGCATGGGGTAAACCACAATAGATGGAATGACTACATAAATAAACTCTAATATCAAGTATGTTATATAAATAAATATGCTAACAAGATAATATAAAGAGCCTACCTCATCTGGATGTTCGATGAATACCACCATTGAGAACTCGACTAAAATTTATATACCTACAAATTATCCTCAACAACCAAGATACGAAATCATATGGTGATAATATATATTGTTATCACATATAATATCATAATCCATCAACATTCAAAACAAATATTCCCATGGAATAAAAATTCAAATATTTTCAAGATATTAATTGGACGAGAAAATAATATTTCTATTAAAATATGATCAACAAAAGTGTCTAAATGACCAACTTCCATGTCAGCACGTCTTAGAACCGAGAAACTAAGTCCCTTCTAGCTAGGCATCCACCAGTTCAATCCTCCACCAAAGGCAAGCTCACATAAGAGAGACAATGAGGTTCTCCATCAAAGAGGGAAGATCTTGGGGATGCACAATGTGTTTAGACTTAAAAGGAAAAAGGAATGCAGACTCAATATGAAGTGAATAATTTCTCCAGAGTAACTTTTCTCTCAAAAGTTGAATTCTTCTCCCTTTCCACTATTTGGATATGGCCCATTTATAGCCTTCAAATGGAACTAAAGGGCCGATTCAGAATGTTTCCATTATATGGAAGGTCAAGGATCATGGATCTCGTGACGTGACATGAAAAACTGACACAATTTTTAATTTTTATCACCAAACTCAATCCTAAGTATCTTGGTTGTCCTCAAAAACCAAGATACGCAAGAATATGGTGATAGTATATATTGTTAGCACATATAGTAGCATAATCCATCAACATTCATAACAAATATTCCCATGGAATAATAATTTGAATTTTTTCAAGATATTAATTGGACGAGAAAAGAGTATTTCTATTAAAAAATGATCAACAGAAGTGTATAAGTGACAAAATTTCATGTTGGCACATATTAGAACCAAGAAACTAAGTCCCTTCCAGCTAGGCCTCCACTACTTCAATCCTCCACCAAAGGAAATATCATATAAGAGAGACAATGAGGTTCTTGTTGGCACAGGGGTAGACCCAAGGTTCAATGCTTCAACAATGCACCAACAAAACCCTAACTACCGACCCTTTCGACAACACCTATGAAGAAGATGAAGTATCACCCGAGGCAGAGATATGGGGGGTTGCAGGACTCATGTGTCTACAACTAGGATGGGACATAGATCTGTGATTACAATACTTATTAGAGCACTTAGCCAACAATATGTGATTAGTTCATGAGTCTCATTCGCATCATAGATAAAATCCTTATTACAGATCAATGCATTAACAATCAAGATCAAATACTTCCAATCACTTAGAACATAGCATTATCTCATATATAACATTCAAATAACATTAAGCATTAAGCAACAACATTAGATTCATTCATAACAACAACAACACCAAGAAAATAACCACATGAACAACATCGCACAAAGCACATGAAGACACAGGATATATGTGGTTCACCTTGGTGTGGGGCTACGTCCACGAAATTCTTCTTCTTCTTTAGTAGTCTTCGATCTTCTTACATTCATCTTATCCTGTGCACAAAGACAATGAGCCCAACTCCGTAGAGGATAGGAGATCTGCGAGATGCACACCAAATACTCCTTCCCAAAACTAGGTCAAGGCACAAAGCCAAGTCCTTAGTAGCACATAGGACTTACATACAACGTCTGTGCACAAATAAAATTACAAAACACTTGCACTTAGTTGTGCAAGCCCTAACACATTCTTGCACAAAGCCAACCAAATATACTTCTTACATTACTTAACTACTTATTTATACACTTACAAAAAGGCCTAAACATGGGTAAACCCATGGGCCGACATCACATAACCTGTTACATAAACCCTAGTAAACCCTTTGCTCGGTCCACAATCCTGCAAAACAAGTGAGACCCCGTGATATTCTCTCTGCTTGGGTGCTCCATCTTCGACCAGCCTGTCGAAGTCCCAAAAGTGGTCAAGCATGAGAAATGTTCTGTCAAAACTTGGTCAAGGGCCAACAGGCCCCCAACACTCACCTGTGACACGTCCCAAGTCACTTAGATCTGGGCAACGCTACTTCAAATGACTCAAGCTTAGCTCAAGTTGCCTCAACTTGCTTCTTCGCCAAAGCCTCCTTCTCAATGAACTCCTAAATCACTTGATTTGTAACAGTCCCTTCCAGTCGATGTTCCACTTTCGTGACCACTTGTTCCAGCTTGCAGCCTTGTCCTTCAATCTCTTCAAAAAGAATGTAGGTTTCATCCTGCACTAGCTGGAGTCTCTGTGTAACCTCCATGAATCTGCTCTAGATGGTAGTAACCTGATGCTAGACTGTGCGTTGTTCCTGTGATCATTTCATCCTCTTGACTGTAGTGAGCAACTTCATCTGCGCCTAGACATTGAATGACTGCTACTGTTCCTCCTAGAGTTGTGCTTCCAATTTCCTGAGCTCCAGATCTTCTATGAGGCGTTCATAGGTATGTGCACTACAATCACTCAATTTCTTACATTCTCAAGTGAGTGCCCTGATCCTTCCAACTGCGCTCTTGGTGATTTCTTCCCTTTGATCGTGCACTTCTTGTGGAGTGCTCAACACTCCTTTAAGTTCTAACTCTGTTACTCTTTCTTGAAGATGTTGAATCTCCTTATCAAGCTTCCCCACTTGAATCTCAACCGACTCTTGTTCCTCCTGTTCCAAGCCTAGCACCGAGTGAAGTGATTTTTTCACTGCTTCTTTAACCATAGTTTGCTATGCAAGAAGCTGGTCTTTTTCTTTCTAGATATTTTCTTTGTCCTCCTTGAACATCACCCGAATTTCATATTTCTCCTTATACGCAACTCGAAGTTGCTCTAAGGCCTCCTCTTTCTCTTGCTTCAAGGATTTTGTAGCCTGCTCCTTTTCTTCTTGGACATGAGGAAGTCAAGCCTTTGTTGCATCTTCTAACCTTCATAATTAGGTGGGCTCGTCCCCCATTTCTCTAACTTTTGACGAAGACATCACAGTGGGTACTGCATGGCTCAAATGGATGGATTTTTGTATGTCTTTCAACTCCTTTTCTACTCTTTCATACAACATCTCCTACTTCGCTCCATGTCTTTGCAATATATACTCTAAAGCATCCTCCATGACTACGATTATGAGATCAACATTGTCCACTGTGAGCGCATTCTTCGACTGAGGATTATTGGATTAGTTCTTCTTTCTTGTTGATGGTTTCTATAGAGAAACCTTCCTCTTATTTGATGTTTAGGCCTCGATAGGGGGATGCTTCGGCGATGTAACTTCACCTTTGTCTTGATTTTGTCCTTATTCCCCTCCTATTTTTGGTTTACTTCATCTCATTCTCCTCCTATGGGTGAGTAAAGCCTACTTTCCTCTGAGGTGTTGTTGTAACTGGGGTCCAAATATGTGTATCCCCTTCAGGATGTATGCGGTGATCAACGTGTACTGAAATTCATGCGGGATACTATCGCGGTTCACTGCACCAACCAAAGGAGGTATGTACTCTAGAAAACCTGACGAGATCTGCTTTGCATTAGCCAGATCGTCATGGTGTTTTCTTTTCTTCTCAGCAGTGTGACTAGAACACCGTCTAGTCGATGAGGATGCTTGCAATCCGCTAGTCGATGATGCCAGTATTCCTACATACATGACTCTCTCAACCATGAGATATATGAGAATCTCCTCCATAGACTTCTCTAACGTGCTTGGTTCGCCTGACATTCACACTTGTAACAAAATAAATCGGGTAGGCGAATGGACAAGCGAGGTAATCAAATGGATGGCGAGGTCTAGAGAGAACAACTCTATACAATGGATTCTTTGTTAGCTCAGATATCACGGTTTGCAAAAAGTGGTCCCGACACAACATCCAATGGGTTAAATAAGAAAGCATCGTAATGAATTCCTCCAATGGGAAGGAATTCCTCAATCAATACGAATTAGTACATTATGTCACAGTCTCAATGGTCCAATGATGATCTTTCCAAAAATAACTACATTTCTAGCCATTCCAGAGCATTATTCTAACGGTCTAGGTGCCTCTAACAGTCATATACCTTCGTCGTGGCGAAGTCCCATTCTACGTGGTTCTATTATTCCAGGGAGGTTCAAGTTCTATAGATATGCCTCCTGTGAAGTCTTTTCTGGAACTTTTCGTAGTTTTTCTAACTTGTCTTTCTTCTTACTAAGCTTCCTTGCCTTCTTTCCTGTGATCTGATTCTCTGGATTCCTCTTTCCATTTTTATTCTTGTATTCTCTTAGCATGGTAACTTCGTACTGTCGATTTTATTTCAAAGGATTCAAAGGTAATACCTCTTCTCTCATTAACTCTAGGGTGGGTATTCTTCTTTCTTACAAGGGCAGGTACTTCAAGTCTTCTTGCGTTCTTTCAACTTCGACAACTAGTTCTCTTGCCCTCTGTTTCTTCGACTTATCCTCCTGTTCTTTTATTATTCGCTCTATTTTTCTAGTTATGAAGTCCCTTAATTCTTTCTTTTTTGTTCTGTAGATTCCTCCTCTACTTTCCTTCTGATCTGATCTTTCACAATCCAAGTCGTTCCTATTAAAACTTGAAATGGAGCATTGTTCTCAACAAACCTAATAACTTCAAAGTCCTCTTCTATTGACATTTCATGAGAAATCATATGTATATTAGTAACTCTTCCACATAGGGTTATCATCTTTGCTTTAAACAAGCCTCTCCTTCCCAATGAAGGTATCATAGTAGGTTTTCTCAAAATTTTCCAAGTGCTTTCTGACATAATGTTCATATGTGTTTCTTCATCCAATACACAATCTATGTCAATGTCTTCTATTCTTGTGACTATGCATTTTTTGTCTCTCAAGATCTCTGACAAACTGACATCCTTGTTGTCATCCATTGCTTCTTTTAACTATACTAACATAGTCTGATCTTTCTCTGATTCTTTCTCTTTCTGGTTCTCTAACAGATCCTTAGTTTCTTGACCTTCATAGTTTTCTTGTCTCATGTTCATATTTTCAACTTTAACAATCATTCTTGGACATTCCTCAAACTCATGATCAATATATTTAAAACAAAGACAAATAGGACCTATACCAGGGCATTCCTTAGCAAGATGTTCTAACCTTCTTCAATTGTAACACAGTGTCAATCCTCTCTTTCTTTTAAACAAGCCCCAATCTTTCCTGTACTATGCAGTGGGATCACAGTGTTGGACCTGCAATTTGCAAAAATTCTTTCTAGGTTCCTGCATCCACTTATTAGTCAAAAAATTCTTTCTATGCATAAGAATAAAATATTTTTCTCTATTTCTATCAAATTTATTTAGATCAACTCTTTCTTCTAACTATGTCCTAGTTTTAAGACTAGGACAAAATCTATCAAACAGATCTAGATTCATACTTTTGAAGAAACAATTTCCACATATCTTACCTTTACCAGAGAACAAAGATTTAATATATTACCTATTTTCTTCATATCAGGTTCCTTTCTTAGCACAGAGCTTCACAACTCAAGTCGAATACTGCACACTACAGCAACAAATCTACGCACATAAATTTTTCTTTTATTCATTTCCGAGCAATCACAGTTTCAAGTCTCGATAACAGAACCATTTGTTGGCATAGGGGAAGACCCAGGGTTCAATGCTTCAATAGTGCACCAATAAAACCCTAAATAACAACCCTTTCAGAAACACCTTCGAAGTAGATGAAGTCTCATCCGAGGTAGAGGTAGGGGGGGTTGCAGGACTCAGGTGTCTACAACTAGGATGGGAGACATATTTGTGATTACAATACTTAACAAAGAACTTAGCCAACAATATGCATTAGTTCATGAGTCTCATTCACATCGCAGATTAAACCCTTATTACAGATCAGTGTAGTAACAATCAAGATCAAACACTTCCAATCACTTAGCACATATCATTAGCTCAAATATAACACTCAGATACCATTAAGAACTAAGAAACAAAATTATATGCATTTATAACAACAACATGTTGGGCCCCAACAAATCCCCCTAATTTTTTACAAAATTTAAAGGGCCCCCATTAGAATCTTGATAATTATGATGAGCTACAAAATCAACATTTTCAAATAGTTCCATACCTTGGCTTGCTTTGAGACAAAATTAATACATTCACTATAGTATGAGACATTCATTACAAGAGTATATGCTAAAATTTAGAAATGAGCATAAAAATCTCAATTTAAACAAAAACGTTAATTTTTATCAACTGTTTACTTTCATTTAAATTATGATTATATGTTCTTTCTTTTGCTCATTAGCAAGTCTGACTATTTTGAATAATGAGTTCAATACTTCATCAAATAATATCTTGGTTGGTTTCTCACTTTCATGAAATCATTTGATGATATTAATTAATTAAATTCTTTTTTCATTTTGCATCTCATAATAATAATAAAAAAATAAAAAAGAATTATCTATCATTTGTTTGATTTTGTAAAAAACCAAAATTAATATTTTTCTCTTCTCCATTAACTTGAAGCTTCTCGAATTTTAAGATCATATTTGAAAGCAAATTATAAACAATATTTGCTTAGAACTTACAGTTAGTTTAAATTCATTTTTTATTTTATTGTTCTAGATTTTGTTTTATTCACAATTTTTAGGTTATTAATTTAGGTTTATTTTTGTTTCACAGGTTTCTATTATCAAATATTTGATATGGATCTGATCATGGCTTGATTTTATTGTCCAAATATGTTCATGATGATTGATCCAAAAATAATTTTGGATTGCTACAAATAATTTTATGAGCAACAACAGATAAAATTTGGAAAGGCGTCAAGATCAGACAGACGATTTTGCAGAACTGATTGTAGCCAAACCGTGAGGCATTTGAAGAAACGGTTGAAATCCCAGAACCCAAATGGACCCATTTACCTTTTGTGTAAAGATATTCCCAAACAAATGCACGATTTGAGATATATTGATGTCTTTTTATGAGGAAAATTTCAGGTGGGGAAAATTAATAGTGACGCCTAGACTGTTCATTCATTGTATAAATATATGAGAAAGTTCAGAGCCATGGAGATCAAAGAATTGGAGAGGGGGATTTTTATCCTTTCTCTTTTGTATATTATATATTTTTTAAACTTTTTATTTCTTTTCAAATGGAGTAATGGATGGCTCAAATCTTTGGAAGAATGGACGAGTATTTTCAAAGAAAAATATGGAATTACAGGTTTCTTAATGACTTTTGTCCTGTGAGTAAAATGGTTTTATTTTCATTATAATATCTTCATATTCTTTGAATAATTGATTATGCATTGATTTAAATAGCTTTAGTCTTTTTTATCAATACATGGTTAATTATTATCATTTATGTATTAATTTTTCCAATCTTTAAAGTCTATTATCCAAAAAATTTCTTCCATGACTACAGAATGGACAAGTGATTCCAAAAACTTAATAGAACCGAATATATGCATTTTGGATTTAGCCTTTTGTTTATAATGTTGTTATTTATGTTTTTTTTAATCTTGTTACATGTGCAAGTTTGATATCTTTAGATTAAATGATTTGTGATGTGTAGGAGGTTTTATTATAAATACGATCTATCATTTGCTTCATCAAAATACAAATGTTGTGATTATATCTTCGATTTAAATAATGGGATTTATCTTTAAGTTTCAAATTGAATGATAAAATGAATAGATTGATTCCATATTTATCTTGTTGTAATCATGTATAGTTATGAGATCACAGGTTTATGTTTTTGTTTCATTTTATGTCATTAAAACCTAAGCTGCCAATACATGTTCTGAATTTATTTAGAACAGTCATAAGGTTCATTGCAGATTTCTCTCTTGGACATGGCAGTTGGATGTTCACCACTCATGCAGATGCTTGGATACACCTCACTAANTCACTGACATGATAGCTTCTTTGTATTTTTCTATCATTTACATATCATTGAAACTAGAACGTATAGTTCATCTTTGACTATCCACATGTTCATGTTTCATTAACTTTTTTTTGCAAGATTCTTTAAATTTATAAAGGAAAAACAATAAATATTTTTATGTGATTTCTTTATCTTCTTCCTAGAATCAATCATTTTTCATATCGATTTTCGTAAGTTTCGATTAAAACTTGCAGCTTGTAAATCATGTAAATAAACGAGACTTGTATATCTTCTGCTTAAATATAACTACTACAGTGACATTAGAACATATGTACATATATATATATATATATATATATATATATATATATATATATATATATATATATAATGTGTTTAGTTATTAGTTAGTTATTTCCTCTGTTTTATTTATTTTATTTGTTGGATCATGTTGTCATCATATCCAACATGATCCAACAATCTATATGGATAATGGTATGAGTTATGATAAATTTTTCAGATAATACTATTCTATATGGATAGTACATGTCATGCCATTTCTGGTGGTATGTACAATGCCACATAACTCCTCAAGGTTTG
>JZKD02S1855559.1:21038-35153 GCA_000966675.3 Picea glauca | reverse complement strand
GGTTTCTATTATCAAATATTTGATACGGATCTGATCATGGCTTGATTTTATTATCCAAATACGTTCAAGATGATTGATCCAAAAATAATTTTGGATTGCTACAAATAAATTTATGAGCAACAACAGATAAAATTTGGAAAGGCGTCAAGATCAGAGAGACGATTTTGCAGAACTAATTGCAGCCAAACCGTGATGAATTGGAAGACACGATTGAAAACCCAGAACCCAAATGGACCCATTTACCTTCATCTTAGACATGTTCCCAAAACAATGCACGATTTGATAGATATTGATGTCTTTTTATGAGAAAAAATTCAGGTGGAAAAAATTAATAGTGACGCCCAGACTGTTCATTCATTGTATAAATATATGGGAAAGTTCAGAGCCATGGAGATCGAAGAATTGGAGAAGAGGATTTTTATCCTTTCTCTTTTGTATGTTATATCTTTTGTAAACTTTTTATTTCTTTTCAAATGGAGTAATGGATGGCTTGAATCTTTGGGAGAATGGACGAGTATTTTCAAAGAAAAATATGGAATTCCAGGTTTCTTAATGGCTTTTGTCCTGTGAGTTAAATGGTTTTATTTTCATTATAATATCTTCATATTCTTTGAATAATTGATTATGCATTGATTTAAATAGCTTTAGTCTTTTTTATCAATACATGGTTAATTATTATCATTTATGTATTATTTTTTCCAATCTTTAAAGTCTATTATGCAAAATATTTCTTCCATGACTACAGAATGGACAAGTGATTCCAAAAACTTAATAGAATGGCATAGATGCATTTTGTCTTTATCCTTTTATTTATATTGTTGTTATTTATGTTTTTTTTAATCTTGTTACATGTGCAGGTCTGATATCTTTAGATTAAATGATCTGTGATGTGTAGGAGGTTTATATTATAAATACTATATATCATTTGCTTCATCAAAATACAAATGCTGTGATTATATGTTTGATTTAAATAATGGGATTTATCTTTAAGTTTCAAATTGAATGATAAAATGAATAGATTGCTTCCAGATTTATCTTTCTGTAATCATGTATAATTATGAGATCAAAGGTCTATGTTTTTGTTTCATTTTCTGTCATTAAAACCTAAGCTGCCAATACATGTTCTGAATTTATTTAGAATAGTCATAAGATTCATTGAAGATTCCTCTCTTGGACGTGGCAGTTGGATGTTCACCACTCATGAAGATGCTTGGATACACCTCACTAATTCACTGACATGATAGCTTCTTTGTATTTTTCTGTCATTTACATATCATTAAAACTAGAAAATATGGTTCAGCTTTGACTATCCACATGTTCATGTTTCATTAACTTTTTTTTGCAAGATTCTTTAAATCTATAAAAGAAAAACAATAAATATTTTTATGTGCTTTATTTATCTGCTTCCTAGAAGCAATCCTTTTTCACATCGATTTTCATAAGTTTCGATTAAAACTTGCATCTTGTAAATCATGTAAATAAGCGAGACTTGTATATCTTCTTCTTAAATACAACTACTACAATTACATTAGAACATATGTACATAAATATATAGTGTTTAGTAATTAGTTAGTTATTTCATCTCTTTTATTTATTTTATTTGTTTCTTCTAGGAATTTTAGATTGGCCAATGGAGCCATTAAACCCGTCAGAATGAGTTATACCAAACGACTTGGGTTATTTAGACAACCCTGGACCAGACTCGTTCTTTCGATTGATGGACGGTCATTTTCTTCTATCAACACAACATCACTAAGAAAATAACCACATGAACAACATTGTACAAAACACATCAAGACACAGGATATATGTGGTTCAACCCAGTGTGGGGCTACGTCCACCAACTTCTTATTATTATTTATTAGTCTTTGATCTTCTTACATTCATCTGATCCTGTGCATAAAGCCACAGAGTCCATCTCTGCAGAGGACAAGAGATCTGCGAGCTGTGCACCAAATCCTCCTTCCCAAAACTAGGTCAAGGCACAGATCCAACTCCTTAGTAGCATAGATCACTTACATACAATGTCATTGCAAAACGAAACTTACAAAAAACTTTCACTTAGCTCTACAAGACCTAACACATTCTTCCACAAAGCCAACCATATCTACTTCTTACATCGCTTAGCTACTTATTTATACAATTACACGAATTCCTAAACATCACTAAACCCATGGGATGACATCCCTTAACCTGTTACATAAAGGCTAGTAAATCCTTTTCTTGGTCCACAAGCCCACAAAACAAGCGAGATCCTGCGATCTCTGCTCCGCTTGGGCGCTCCATCTTCAACCAGCCTGTTGAATTCCCAAAAGTGGTCAAACACGACCAATGTTCTCTCAAAACTTGGTCAAGGGCCAACAGTTCTCCATCAAAAAGGGAATAACTTGGGGGTTGAAAAATGTGTTCAAACTTTAAAGGACAAAGGGATGCAGATTCAATGTGAAGTGAAAATTTCTCCAAAGTATCATTTCTCTCAAAATTTCAATTCTCCCCTCTTCCATGGTTTGGATATGGCCCAATTTATATCCTTCAAATGGAACTGAAGAGCCGAGTTAGAATGATTCCAATATATGGAAGGTAAAGGATCATGGATCTTGTAAGGTGACATGGAAACCCAACACAATTTTTAATTTTGAGCTCCAAACTCAATGTACACAGGATGTAGTGGTGAAACCTGCACATACACATGTTTTATAACTGATAGAGCATGTATATGTGGAAAACTATGATTTTTATCTCTAGAAAGTGAAAAAGGGGACTTCAAGTTTGCTTAGGTAAATGGAAAAGGCCTTATGAGCAAGTTGCATGGGGTGAGGAAAATATTTCTATAATAGACCTCGTATAAGATGAGGTTATTATAGTTGACACTATCAATAATGAAATGCAATGAGTTCCCCTTCAAACACATATGTGAATGGAAGAGGCGCTCCCCATAACTAGATGTCTCTCTGAGTCTTTGATACCAATCTTGGTACACAAGGTATGGAAAGTATTTGTGAACTCTGACATTATTTGGCTCTTCTCTTGTCATAGTGTGGTTCATATCATGTACTGGTCTTCATATTTATCAACAAGGAAGTATTGTTCCTTGAACACATCCACAAAAAAATCCCAAGTGGGCTCGGCCCCATATATTCCAGATTCTTTTGTGAATTTTTTTTCCTAATACGTTTCCCACCAAAGTTTGACATGGGGGAGATGTTTGAGGAGTGTGAAGGTTATCTTTTCCCTATCGGACAAATTGTGAATAGAGAAGTAACCTTCTAGAAGATTCAACAATTTTTCTAAAGAATCTGCATCTATTTGACCTTCAAATATGGTAATATCAAAGTTAACTTGTACCTTGAAGGGAGAAGTTCCTCCGAAGTGGTCACTTGATGAATATATGTCTGTTGCTATCGACAGGCGTTGAAGGATGTGGGAAAAATTCTCCATCATTTCATCCCTCTTTCGTGTGAGATATTTCTCAAGGAACAATTTAATATAATATTTTTCTCCGTAATTTTTATTTTCTTCTACCATAGAGGGTTTCTTGGGCATGTGAGAGAGATTTTCATTAAGAGAGAAAAGCTAGAGACCCAAATTTCTATACTCGGACCTCGTCGGGGACATGCACTGAAAAATGATGAAGGGCAGCCTACTCTGATATCATTGATTTAGATTATTTTTGGAACAAAATGAAAGAAGAGATATTACAATAAAATACACATAAAAATTTCCAGAGACAGAGAATTACAACAATGCATGATTCCTATTAAAGAAAGAAATGTACAGAGACTGTAAAAATACAAAGTGCAAGATTCTCTAGAATGGTGGCATCTTTACCTCTGGGAAGATATGTGATGGCTATTCTCATTCAACAAAAGATGATTACAATGAGTCTCTAAAGGCCTTTTTATGATAAAAATGAATGCCAAAACCCTAGACATCCAAAAACCTAACCCTAGGAGATGAAGCACCAAAAGTCATGTGGGCCCCATTGGGGTAAGTTAGTACATTAACTTCCTGGGGTCGTAATGTTTGCATACGATATCTGTTTTAGGTGTGTGATAGCCCATTGGAAAGGTATTTTCTATAAATATGCATTATGACATCAAAGTCTATCTTAGTCTAAAGTTTTAGTATGGAAAGCTAAGAAAACACCTGTTTAGAGCCCCAAAATGGGCCTGGAAGTACATAAAGATGAACTGACATGAAAACTTCCAAAATAAGCCAATTGGAATAGGTGTGACACCACCAATATCCACATGTATGCAATATAGGGCTTCAGGACAATCCCATAAGTGAAGAACCCATAATGAGAAATAAATTTCCTCATTACAGAGAAACGTGTTGAACTGGAAATTGTCAAGATGAGCCAGTTGGAATTTGGAATAGGTGGGTGGCCACCAGGACCCACTTGGATCACATTGGCACATGGTGTATGGTTCTCATTTATATTAATACTTTTTTTAGGATTGCATTTGGTATGTGACATCACATGTATGAGATACATATCTTGGTGATTTCGGTACTTTGTTGAGGTACACCATTGATGTTACTTGCTTGATATATCCTATGGTGCATGGTGTATGGCATGATTGAGTGATATGCTACATGTAGATGGTATGGTGTAGGAATTGATGTACAATGTTAATGTATATGGTTGATGCATGGTATGGTACATGATTGATACTTGGCATGGTGTTAATCTATGTGGTTGATGGTTGAGGCATATGGTAGAGATCTGGTGCATGGTTGATGCATGATTTGGTATAGGTTTTGGTGCATGATTGATGCACGATGTTGGTGTATTCTTGATGTATCATTTGGCACAATTTTTGGTTCATTGTTGATGTAGTTAGTGTGGTACACGTTTGATGTTTGGTATGGTACAAGTTGATGGTTTGGTACATGCTTGGTAGAGGCATCTATTGGTGATGTTGGAAATCTAGTTGAGAGGTGTCCTTTGTATATGATCCATGTGAGAGGATTTGATTGAGTATTGGTGACAGTGATAGTTTGGACAATTTGATCAGTGATAGGATGATGTGATAGGTTGGATACAATTATAGGTTGACAGGTTACGGGTTGATGTGATAGTTCTAGAGATAGTGACAGTGGCAGTGATTGTGGTAGTGACCATTGGTCTATACTTATGTTTCATGGCGACGGGATGGGGAAAGGGAAGGGGGTTGTATCCTCCTTTCGGTTGGTTCTAGAGGAGTCATGAAGTTGGATCTTCCTTCAGGTGGGAGCCAGGGAATCATAGGGTTGTAGGCTCCTTCTAGTTGGATCCAGAGAATTCAGGGATTTTTAGCTTCTTTTAGGTTGGAGTCTGTAAATAGGGGTTCGTATCTTCCTACCAGTTGAAGCTAGAGAATTGGGAAGTTGTTACTTCTAGTGATTGTATTCTTTGATATATAATAAATCATTCCATGGTTTTCTCCCATTTGGGTTTTCATGTAAATTATGGTGTATTGTGTACTTGATGTGATATTGTTGATGTGATGTTGCTTATGTCTATATGCTCATGATATATTGATGGTACATTAATGATATACTATTGATAAAGTTAAATATTATATATTTTGGTTTAAAGTGGTATAACTTGCTCATACTAGTTCACCCCCCCCTCTCAATACTCCAACAAGAGGGACTTTCTCATCCTTTTCAATGGAGGAAAAATCACCACACACATTTGTAGCGAGGATTTATTATTGGTCTCTATTGAGGGGAGAGACTATGCACATGGGTCATCTCCTATGACTCCTGGAACTCAAGTAACTCACCTTTAGAAGTTAAAATACTCATAGATTAGTTTATTTTCTAACAAGGATTTCTCTTATAAGGCCTTGACACATAATTTTGGAGGCCATTGGTGGGGGCCGAAATGAATTGTTACACATGGAAGCAATATATTGAAATATACAACTTGCTTGGGCATGTGTGTATGGCCAATGTTTCGTGTCATGTTATAGTTTGTTTAATCCATCAACTTATTTGGAGCACCATCTTCATAACATAACCCACAACTTGTTTAAAACCCCCTTCTATGTTCTTTTTATGTCCACATGTCACCTTTCCTCTGGCTTGGGCCTTTTGAAAATTTGGGGAGAGTGAAAAAATTCAAGTGACATCATCATTGACATTAGCATGGTCCCACAGACACGTGGCAGATTTATATTTGACCATGTTGGCACCTATATTACAAGGGGAAGCTATGTGTCACTGGGATCAATGTAATTTTTTTCATCCTCATTGGGTCCCCTCTATCCAAGTGGAAGCTGTGGATTTTATTTGGCATGTGCCCTACTGGCATGCCACCCTATCATCGATCCCTCTAAGTGTCCTTGGTGGAGCATTGAGTTGGCTCCACATGTTGTTGAGTTGGTGGACATGTGTATTCTTTGTATTTGAGGTGATCAATGGTTTGGTGAAACCATAATTCCACTGTCACAACCAAACAAAGGTGATTTATCCTTCCATTCTCTTGTCAAGTGACACCATACATCATGTGACACATATCCCTTCAAATCGTTGTCACACCACTTGGGATAATTATTTCTCATGCATTTTTATGGTCTGGCATTGATCATGAGTCGTAAATCTACCTTTCTTGTAGTCATATGATGGTTGGGCCTCATAGATGTACTAGTAATTGGTCCCTTAGATCATGGTCATATGAAAAAATCTCTTTATCGATGAATCGAGGTTTGAAAGATGCGATAAGCCCTACTTTATGTCCTGATAAGTGCCTAAGAGCCTAGATCCTTCCTTGAGCACTGAGGGCATGAATATTCTTCCATTTTGTTATTGCTCATTTTGAAATAAGGAACAAAAGGAAAAGAAAGGTAAATGTCCTAAATCCACTCATTTTGTTTTTGGTCATTGCAATATTGACATAAATAAGGATTTGTTCAAAACTTTATTTTATTCTTAGAGAGATGCATTGATACTTGAAACTAGTGCTACTTACCACATGAATTTTCAGAGAGACTTATTTGAATAATTTAATGACAATTTAGAGGGTGCAATATACTTTGTCAATATATCCAATCACAAGCCTACCAAAATTGGTGCCATCAGGATCAAATGACCTAGATTCCTATATTTTCTTTTTCACGATGTTCTCTATCTTCCTAAGCTATGGGGGAACTCGTTGTCTCTTGTTCACATTTGATAGCACATCCATACTATTCACATGTTTGATGGAAATTTTAAAACAACTAATTCTTCTGACAATCTGATCGTCATGATAGGATGGGAGGATGAGAAATGGTTGAATCCAAAATGGAAATCTACATAGGCATGAAATTTTGCATACCTCTCTCACCATGATGAAGATACATTTTCATCTAGTCTCTTGTGGCATTCTAGATTTGTTCACATAAATTATGATAGTCTTCATATTTTGAGGAAACATGGTCTTTATTTTTTCCTACTATTCCAAGGAATTTGAACCAATGTGATACATGTATCCTTGGTAACCATAGGAAGAAACCTTTTCATGATTCCATTTACACAGTATGTATAAATTTAGAGTTGATATAGTCTAATTTTTGTGGCCCCATTCCTATTTCATATGATTTTGGTAATAAATATATTGTGAATTTTTTTAATGATTACACGAGGATGTGTTGGGTTTTTTTGTTGAAACAAAAATCTCAATCATTTGAAACATTTAAAAATTTTCATGTATGGATTGAAAATGAAGCACAATCTTGTATTGTCACACTTCATAACTATAATGGAGGACACTATAATTATAAATAATTTGAAATATATCTTCACCAACATGGGATTAATAATCAAACCATTATTCCATACAATTGTTAATAGAATGGTGTAGTAGAAATATTGAATAGGAGACCCTTGAATATGTTGTGTTCCATGTTATTTTTCAAGAATGTGAAGTTGATGTTTTATGTTGATGTAGTTATTTTTTAAATGTATTTGAGAAATACAATTCCATCTCATTCTCTTGGTAATAAGAATCATTGAGAAATTTTGTATGACCACATTGCTTCAATGAGACACTCAGGGTTTTTGGTTCCACTTATTATTCCTTAATTCCAAAAGAGAAAGGAAACAAACTATGTGCAAAGAATCATAAGTGAATATTATTTTGGGGTACTCGAATAATACCAAGTCATATCATATTTATGACAAGGTAAATAAAAATTTAATTATTTCCATGTGATTTTTCTTGAATCCACTGAAAATGATAAGACTCTTGAGTGTAAAATTCATCATCTTGATAGATTTACCCATGTAAATACATACCATTAGTTTTATAATTACATTCCACATCCTTAATGGGGTATTCCCATCATGGATAAATCTATGAAATATCCTTTGAAGTTCCATCTCCCCCTCATGTAAAATATACAACCACTTCATCAAAATAGAAGGTTCAACTGGATGATGTGATTGAGAGGATTCAAAGGTTGAATCGTGATGGGAACATAACACTATATAACTCATTTGAGAAACTTGGACCATCATAGAAATTTCCAATGTGGACCATGAAGACACACAAAAGTGCTCATTGTGACAAGGTTGAAAAACTGGGAACTAGAGCTTCAACAAGACAAGATGATGGAGGTGATGTAGATGATTCAGATATAAGTGATTTCAATGATTTCAAATTTTCATATGATTGTGAATTGAATTTATCTACTAAATTTGAACCAACTTCCTTTGAAGAAGAAACTTCTCATGATGAGTGGAAATAAGATATGTAGGAGTATGATTCTCTCATCAATAATGGGGCATGGAATTTGGTGGATCCTCCATTGGGATCCAAAGAAATTGGTTTCAAGTAGGCCTACAAGAGAAAGTACAAATCATATGGCTCACTTGAAAAGCATAAGGTGAGGATTATGGAAAAATGATATGCACATAAATAAGGCATAGACTATGAGGAGAGTTTTTCCCCCACAAATAAATGAGATACCACTCATTACTTTTTGGATTTGGTATCATAGAATAGGTGGGAAAATTCATCACATGGATATGGAGAAAACTTTCTTGAGTGGAGATTTGAAAGATAATGTCTACATGTCTCAACCAAAAGGATTTGTTTTGAAGAGACAAAAACATAAGGTGTACAATATCATCAAGTATTTGTATGACCTAAATTAAGGACCTTACACCTGGTATGAAAAGATAACTAAGCATATTTTAATGATCAATCTGAAGAAATTTAATATTGATGATGCAATGTTTTTGTCTAGAAAGTTGACAAAATTGTTTTACGTATCTCAACGAGAAAGATGTTTTGTCAAGTCTAACGAAAATAACGTATTAAATCTCATCAAGTGTTTGTATGGACTAAATAAATAACCATGCACATGGTATGGAAAGCTAATTGAGCATCTTTTGAAGATCAATTTCAAGAACTTTAATATTGATGATGCAACTTTGTTTGTCAAGGAATTTGACAAAACTATTGTATATCTTGTGTTGTATGTAAATGATGTATTGACAATAGGGAACAATGAATCTTATATTTTATCCAATAATTTAAGAAGGGTTTTGAGATGATAGACATGGGACATGTTCACTACTACTTGGGTATTGAAGTAACTCAGAATCCACTCTATATATTCATCTCCCAAAAGAAGCAGATTGAATATTTGTTTAAAAAATTCGGTATGGTTCATTGTAATCCTCTCTCTAAATAAAAAGAAGGGAAAGAATTTGAGGATGAAACTAAATATAGAAAAATTGTGGGGATTCTCATCTACCTTATCACTACTAGATAAAATATTTCATTTGTAGTTGGAATCCTTTCTAATTTCATGCAAAAACCATTTTAAGGAAATTGGTGTTCGATAAAGTGAGTTCTAGGGTACTTGGAGGGAGTTCAATACTTTGCACTCAATTACTATAAGGTGGAGGAATTTTAACTAGTTGGATATATACAAATTATGACTTTCATAGGGATAAGGAGAATGAAATGCCTACTTCAGGATATCTCATGAGTCTTGGATCAACATATATCACTTGGATATCATGAAAATGGTCTATTCCATCATATTCCACTACAAATGTAGAGTAAGTGGTTTTTTCAGAGGCAACAACAGATATTGTGTGGCCAAGGAAGATACTAGAGCATTTGCAAGAGAAATAGGTGAATGATGCTCCAATTTTGATTAACAACACTTTTGTAATGAATTTGTCCAAGAATTCTACATTCCATGAACAAAGAACATCAATATGAAGGAATATTTGATTCAACATCATGTATAGGCTAAGACCATTCATTTGATACATTGTTCCATAAGTGAGAAAATTGTAGACATCTTCACGAAAGAACTTGGAATAGAAAAGAGTTTTAGAGTGCAGAGTTTCAGGTTGCAGAGTTTTAGAGTGCAGAGATTCAAAGGTTCTCCGCATCCGGGGTTGGTAACAAGGAGATTCGAGTGGGTTTGAAAAGTTCATAAATATTCTTGGAATAAAAAAAACCCTTCAAAATAATAGGGGGGATTTTTTAAATACCTAAGGTTATGGTGTATTGTAATTATTATTATTATTATTATTATTATTATTCATTTAGGGGAAATATGAAGAGTCATAGGTGAATAGGAATAGTCATTAGAGATCCTAGAAGATGAAACCATAGGTCATATATAAATTTATTTATGTGGATCACATTAATAAAATATTTGAAATTAGACTTGCAATGTATTTTATGAATAATTTATCTAATTAATATACTAGTGTTTATGTTGTGGGTTGATTTGAGAACTTAGTCATATTTTTGTTCATTCATGGCTTTTACAAATCACAACACTTGAATTGGTGAAAATTGTAACATCCCGCTCTGTCACACTTAGCGAACATATTCTTTGAGGACACTTGCTCACAAGTGATCTGGATTATTATGCTATTAAAACATTTGACTTTGATTATGATGCGTTATGGGTAGATGACATGTTGTTTTACTACATTGACATAGACAGGCGCTATTGACTCGGTTATACTGAGTGTGCAGGGTTTTGGACCTCACGGATGCAGAGGCATCGATGGAACCCCATGGACTCCAGATCAAGTCGGGGAGTGTGCCATTGGGGTTTGAATTTTTTACTGTGATATTAGTGCACTTGATTAGATGATATGATGTGGATATGTTATGACATGATTTTTTGATGATGCAGGCTAACGATAGCTTGCCGACCAGACTCACATGTGGAGTAAAGGGGTCACACACGACTACCAGAGATGTTGAGGGATAGGTGTGGACAATAGCCCTGCCACAACCTACTAACACTCCTTCCATGGCTCAAACTATAGGTTAATAATTACCTAGTTCAAGAGGACCAATGATGCCGTGAGGGCAGACTGCGACAGTCACTCACGATGATTCTAAGGGGTGCACAATAAGGAGGGGGCATTATTCCTTAGAATCCCTTAGTCTCCCACAAGTTCACCTAGTGGAGTGTTGACTCCAGGGGTTATTAATGTCTACCAATCAGTAAAGAGGCGAGTAGCACCCTTGGAGCACGTAGTGTGTCTTGAAGGGCCCGTCGCGTAAAGGAACAGATGAGGCGAGTGGAACCCTTGGAGCACCTAGTGCATCCTGAAGGGAACGTCTCATTGATGATGATAGAAGGATGAACCTAGATGGCCCTAAGGCAAATAATAGGTTAATAAATTAAAAAAAAAAAACAATTTCCCTAATTAAATGTCGTCCAGTACAGAATTTAAGTATTAAGTCTAAAATTTCACTAGGGGTAAAATTTTGTCTACCTTTGAAAAAAAAAAATTAAATAAATAGATAAAATGAAATAAAATAATAGAATTTAAAATAAAAAGCACTTAAGTAATAATTATGGTCTCCATAAAATTTTGTAACATGAAGGGAGTGAGAAATTAAATTATTATTAGAAATAAAATCTGTGGATAAAAGAAAAAGGGTAAAGAGGGAATTAATTATTTTATCATTTGAAAATTTAAAAGATACTAAATTAATGATGAAAGGGAAAAGGGGTTAAATTCCACTCCGGCCTTTTTAGTTCTAAGTAAAAATGGGAAAGAGGGAAAACAAAAATAAAATAAAAATAAAATAGGAAACTAGGAAAAAGAGGTAACATAAAAGGGGAAAAAGAGGGAACTTGAGGGAAAAAGTGGGAAGTCAACTTAGTAAGGAATCCACATTTAAGAGATTTCTAATTTTAAACTGATTTAGCAATTTCATAATAGGGAAAGCCTTTAAAACCTGTAAGGGAATCTAGGGACACCTAGGAGTGATTCTAGGAGTAACTCTAGGTGGGTGAGGGAAATAAAGATATTTACTTAATTAAAGAATTTAATTAATGGAGGAATGTAGGGTATGAGGGACACTTGTACAGAGAAGAATTTTTAGGATTTTATTTTAAAAACATTAATTAAATGAGATTTTAGGAAAGAAAGGAAGTTCAAAACTCTATAAAAGAAAGGGAGGAGAAGGAGAATGGGGTTCTTTTGTTTGCGTAACGTTATGCTGCAGAAATATCGACTTGAATGATTTACTTGTGGGAGCTGGGATACCCAGCTCGGAGAGGAGTGGTAGCTCGGCCTTGCGAGGCAAACTGGGAACTAGATGTAATCTCTGGATAGTGTGTGTGGGCCCTTTGTGGCTCGGGGGGCTAAGGGGGGAGAAGAGTACCCCTAGCATTGGCTGGGAGGTACCGGTGTAGTCTTGACGGTCGGCAAGCAAGAGTTGCATGGAGCGCGTGGACGACACTTGGAGTAGGAGAAAAGGAAACAGTACGCTTCTTGTTGAATCATAAAATGTTGTAGGATTTATGATTTAGATCATCATTGTGTATTGGGTAGGTAAACTGACTGTCTAGTTCTCGACTGAAATTTTATAGCCTGGCTGAATGATTGGTTGATTGATTTTTGTGACCTTCGTATTTCCGCATGTCTTGACCAACCTGGGTGTTGAATATGACCTCGAGATTGTTATCCTTCGTCCTTAGCTAACCAGTCCTCGTCTGAGCAGTCGGCTAGGAGCCTGATCTACGGTCGTCACCTTAGCGTTAAAAGACCTATGGATCTCAACGCCCTACTTTTCTATGCGAGGATGGTGAAGCGAAGGTGAACCTTCCATCGTCTACCTCTGTTACTGTCCTTGGTCGATTGTTGGTTGCACCCTCTAGCCAAAAAGTGTCTCTGTGAACGGAATTATTGCATAGTGTTGGTTATCCCTCCAACCAGTCCAGCCCCTTTACTTTGGGTCCTTGCGCTCTCACTGTTGTCGTCACTGGATGGGTATTCTGGCTGAAAAACGAATTAATCTCGTGTCTACAAATTGAATGAAAGCATTTTCTTTTACTAGAATTTCTATTCACCATTTTTTAGTGAACCCTCTTATTAATGGAAGTTGTTGTTTTCAATTTGAATGAAAGCCTTTTTACTGGAATTTCTGTTCGTTGTATTATTGATGAAACCTTTTAATGCTGGAAGTCGATGTTTGCAAATTGAATGAAAGCATTTTCTTTTACTAGAAGCTTTGTTCACCACTTGTTAATGAACCCTCTTATTAATGGAATATTGGTGTTTTCAATTTGAATGAAAGCATTTTCGTTTACTAGAAGTTATGTTCACCATTTGTTAATGAACCCTCTTATTAATGGAAGTTGGTGTTTGCAATTTGAATGGAAGCATTTTTACTGGAATTTTTGTTCATTGTATTATTGATGAAACCTTTTAATGCTGGAAGTTGATGTCTGCAAATTGAATGAAAGATTTTTACTGGAAGTTATGTTCGCAGTATTGTTAATGAACTTCTGTTCATTGTGTTGTATTGCAAGGGCGATTTTTTTCATTTTTGATATTAACCATTTGTTAATTTATCTACTCTACTACTTTAGTACCTCTGTAAAATGTGTGAGGTAGTGGTTATGAATTTTATATGCCGACCATTTATCCTTTCGGTATAGCTGAGTTTTTGGCAAATCATTTTGTCCCTAAGCGAAGTCCTTGTTCCTATGCATCTTCTTGTTTGGGCATGAATCCTAGCATGCGCTAACTGTTGGATCATGTTGTCATTGATGCCAATGGTTTGATTGATTGATGTCAAGTGATTGATTGATGTCAAAGGATTGATTGATTGATGATTGATGTAATATAATATGTATT
>JZKD02S1855548.1:70305-85144 GCA_000966675.3 Picea glauca | reverse complement strand
CCTTCCTCCTTCGTGGGTACATGAAAAATCCTTTTGTCCTTCCTTGGATGAAGCTCTGGATTAAGCTTCCAACAACTAGCCTTTTGATGTCCACTCTTGTTACAAAAAGTACAACGAGTTTTTGGCATCCAGACCTGCTTACCCTTCTCCTTCTTCCGTTGTGGACTTGAGCCTTTACGTCGTGTTTCCTTCCTGGTCGACATAAGTTTCCTGTACAAAGTTTGTCTCTTCCAACACTTGGCAACACAATGCTTAGGTGAAAGACAATAAGTACATGGATAAAGATTCCACAAGTTCTGGTTTACTTGATTATGTTTGTTATAATCAAAAGGAGAATTAATAGAAACATGACCATTATACCTTCCATGTTGATCTTCACTTTTCTTTGGAGACAACTTGCATTCACTACCATAGTCCTGAAGTGATGCGCCATTTCCTTTTGTGAAGTATTCCTGCAATGTCTTAAGTTGACCATTTGAAGCATCACTTGCTTCCGAAGTTTTGGAACCTATCTTGGAAGACTCTCCAAGGTCCCCTTCGCCATATCCCAATCCTAAGTATCGAGGCCTTTCCTCAACCTCAATAGGATTTACAATGCCTTGACCTCTACATCCAAGGCCCTTTCCTTTTTCATAACCCATCTTGGTTAGTATTCTCAAACCTACACCTTTTGTATGTTTTTCGAATTCACCAAAACCAACTTGATGAGAATGAGGAAAATTTGATGAGGACCCTTCACTGCATACCTCAGATGTGTTTTCTGAAACATATGTAGAAGGCACTTCCTTCAATGCTTCCTTTCCTTTGTTGTACTTTCAAGCTTTCACTTGAACCGTGCTCTTTCGTTCCAAGTAGTCTTCATACAACACCTTCACCATCTCGACCATGGCAAACACCGAATCTCTGAACTCCTTCTCGTCTTGAGAAAATCCTCATGTAGATGCCATTTTCCTCCTTGAGATGTGCTCTTCCCTGGTTAACATGCAAAACTCAAATCCAAACGTCAACTAGCTCTGATACCACTTGATCCGTCGGGATTTTTTGAATGACTTATGGTTGAGTTTTTATTTGCATGCATTAATTAACCATTGAGAAACTTAGCGAAAGAACGAGAAAAGAAAAATGAATTATACAGCCATTAACATATTTGCAGATCTGAAATGCAATGAAAAACAACAAACCATAATGCACAGGTTGATAACGGAGTTCGGCACAACTTTGCCTACGTCTCCGGGCCTTTTCTCTGTGGGGGAGGCTTCTTTATTTCTGTTCGAAAGCTCAATAGTACATCATTACAATGCCGAATGGTTTCAAGACTGATCTGGTCATGTTCGCCCAGATCTCTGGAACCATGCACAAAAGACGGCACGCGAAACGGACGTCTGGAGCTCTCAGAAATGGTCCGACAGCATCTCCTCCTCAACGGCTACTCTGCCTCAAACTGGCTTTGACTTGGCTTCTCCTCAGCATCTCTGCTCTGAATGCTCTCAAAAGATGTCCCCGTGGCCTCAAAATGGCCTTGGTTAAATAGTTGGGAAGTTGGTTATCCATCTCCAACTTCCTCCACGAATTTAGGCTCTACAAATGTCTAATAACCCCCAAAAATCATTAATAATGGGTTAATTACATTTAAATTAACAAAAGTGGTTATAAAACCCACTTTGCAACTATATAATTTAGTTAAAACGGGCCTTAGCCCCCCGAACCATGGCGCGCGCCCTCTTTAAACGGTCATATGGACATCATAGGGCCAAGCGCTAGCCCTTGGGCTAAGCATTGGCCCCTCGGCGCTAGCTCCGGTCACATTGCAACCATAAAAACCGTGAGTTAAAACATGTAACCGCCCGCATAAACAATAACCGCGCGCCATTTGGTAACGGTTATAACCGTTGGTTCAATAAAAACCGCGCCATAAATTAGCACCAAACTCTCGGCGCAATACACGGTCACACGGCATGTAATAGAACCTCGGGTCGGGGCCAAGCCCCGGCCCGACCCCTCATCCAAAAACACAATATTCAAACATAAAAATATATTGTGCCGAAAGGGTAACAAGAACCACCCGTCGCCCAAGTGGCTAGCCCGACTTTGTTAGTTCGTTGCCCACCGAGAGGTCGCGGGTTCGATCCCCGGCGACACCAAACTTTTAAACAAACAACCAACCAATCACCTGGTGCCACGTGGCAGCCTCTGATTGGGCCATGTGGCACCCAACCATTCGCTCGAACAGTGCCACATGTCACTTGTTGATTGGTCCACATTTCAGAGCCATACTACCACGTCACTTCACCGCGTCAGCTTTCGTACCTTTCCACGTCACTTCCAGTACTGCTGACATCATCCGCCACGTATGCTGCTGACGTCATCCTGTGCCACGTGTCACCCTTCCAGTGGTGACACGTGTCACCTCGGGATTGGTCCAACCACACGCTCAAAACGCCAAATCTGCCTGACACGTGTCGTCCCCTGGTGCTGGCACATGTCCTGTATGGACCTGCCATGTGTGATGTACGGGCTGACACGTGTCTTGTACGGACTGTACGGACAGGTACAGTCAGCATCCAAAAAATTTGCCTGTTTGGCTTGGCGGACAGAATGCAATATCTTCTTCATACGGACTCTGTTTGACAAAGTAAATATACCACCAGAATCAGGAAGACGAGACGAACGCAATGGTATTGGTTTCTTCAGATTCCGAGCACTTTCATTTTTTATCCTTTTTCAAGCCCTGTCAAGCTTATGAATTTGATTTCGGATCAATCCCAAACCCCAAACCCCCAACCCCAAAACCCTAAACTCTAAACCCCAAACCCCTAATCCCTAACCCCTAAACCCTAAACCCCTAAAAACCCTGAACCCTAAACCCCTAAAAACCCTGAACAATGAACCCTAAAACCCTAAGCCCTAAACCCTAATCCCTAACTCCTAAGCCCTAAACCTAAAACCCTAACCCTAACCCCTAAAATCTAAACCCCTAAACCCTTAAACCTAAACCCTAGCCCCAAGCCATAAACCCAAACCCTAAACCCTACCGCTTTCAAATTAAAATACCACATAGAGGTAAGGCACAGACCATCCATACCAAACAACACACAACACTATCAGGTTTTCGAAGATGACGAACAGATCAGAAAGTTCCTGGAAATGGTGGATGATTTCTCTGAAACCCACAGTGACCAGGAAAACCAAAATGATCATACCTGGATTATGCAGGAAGGGGAGGAACCTTAGGAGTTCCGAGAAAAAATTGCAAATCATCGCCTGCTAGTGTTAAAAAGTAATCAGATCCCTAAGGGATTGATTACCTCTGCAAAGGTTGTTTGATCAAAACGACATGCCTCTGAAGTCCACCTTGCAGCCCCAACCGGAGGAGGTCGAAGACTGTGACGTGGGCACCACCAAAGAGCCTAGGATAGTGAAGTTATCAAAGTACCTTCCTCCTGAGATAAAAAGCAAGTATACGGACTTACTCGGGCGGTATAAAGACGTCTTTGCATGGTCTTACGATGAGCTCAGAACCTATGATACCTCTGTGATCGAGCACAAGATACCTTTGAAACTTGGTGTTAAACCCTTCAGATAGAAGCTCAGACAAATCAGCCCCATTTTACTGCCTGTGGTTGAAAGAGAAGTGAAAAAGATGTTAGACGCAAAAATAATTGTACCTCTCAGGTAGTCTGACTGGGTGGCGAACTTAGTCCCGGTTAGGAAGAAAAGCGGGGAGATCAGACTGTGCGTAAAATTTAGAAATCTAAACAAGTCCTCTCTCAAAGATAACTATCATCTACCCAAAATGGATCATGTTTTGGAAAAAGTAGTCGGGGCAAATAGGATGTCAATGATCGATGGGTTTTTCGGTTACAATCAAATTGTTGTCAACGAGCATGATAAAGAAAAAACAACTTTCACCACCCCTTGGGGCACATTTATGTATGACAAAATGCCTTTTGGTCTGATGAATGCAGGTGCTACCTTCCAACATGCTATGGATATCACCTTCATCGGTGAAAGTGATAAATTCGTGGTTATCTACCTCGACAATCTGAATGTCTTCTCTAAATCCGACGAAGACCATCTGTTACACCTCAAGCAAACGTTTGAAAAATGCCAAAAATTTGGTTTGTCTTTAAACCCCAAGAAGTCTCACTTCGCGATGCAAGAAGGTAAACTCTTGGGCCACATTGTGTCTCGGGACGGAATTAAAATCAACCCTAAAAGGGTAGAAGCTATAGACACCATAAATATTCCTAGAAATATAAAAGAAATTTAGTCATTTTTAGGAAAAATAAATTTTTTGAGAAGATTTATCCCAAACTTTGTTGAAATCGTGAAATTGATCACAGATATGTTAAAGAAGAACATCGAAGTGAAATGGACGACAGAGGCTAAAGCGTCGCATCAAGAAAGTTATCAGTGAAGCGCCTGTACTGGCAAGCCCTTATTAGCTAAAAGATTTCCTGATTTTCTCGTTTGTCTCCGAACACATAGTGGCGGCAGTACTTCTCCAGAAGAATGAAGAGGGTTTCGAGAAACCAATAGCCTCTTTTAGTAAAAGTCTTCGAGATGTTGAATTGAGATACAATATAATAGAGAAACAAGCGTGTGTTATGGTTAAGGTGTTGAAGGCTTTTAGAACTTACGTGCTACACTCCAAGGTAATCGCATACGTTCCCACCAGTTCTGTGAAGGATATATTGGTTCATCCTAACAGTGATGGAAAGAGGGGTCAGTGGCTCGCTAAAATTCAAGAGTTTGACCTAGAGGTAAAACCGACGAAACTAGTAAAAGGACAAGGTATGGCTAAGCTCTTGGCGAAATCAAATTTCAGAGCACTCAGAATAAATAATCTGCAAGGATACGAAGGACATGAGGACATAAATGAGCCTGACGACTAAATAGCTATATCCAGAATCGAAGAGAAGTTTGCATTATCAGATTGGTATAAAGATATAGTGTCCTACCTACTAACCCTGAAATGCCTTAGCGATCAATCTCCAGCTAAAGCCAAGACATTGACGCTGCATGCGGTGAAGTACTGTATATCCGAAAGTCAACTGTACTGGAAAGACCCCTTAGGCTTCCTACTGGTTTGTTTGGTAGAATCAGAAATTGAGGGAGTCATAAACGAATTCCATGAAGGAGTGTGTGGAGGGCATCATGCCTGGAGGGAAACAGCTTATAAAATCCCGAGGGCAGGATATTATTGGCCTAAAATTTTCTCATATGTCAACGTCAAAGTCAGAACCTGTAACCCTTTCCAGTTGTTCACGGGAAAACAAAAGCTCCCAGCACTACCTCTGGTTCCTGTCAAAACTGAAGTCCCTTTTCAACAATGGGGGTTAGATTTTATAGGCGAAATCAACCCACATTCCAGCACTCAACACAAATGGATCCTCACCGCCACATATTATTTCACCAAATGGGTGGAGGCTATTCCAACTAGAAAGATGACCGATATGGTGGTGACAGATTTCCTGGAAGAGAGCATATTGTCTAGATTTGGATGTCCCCGAAAAATACTAAAGGATAATGCTCAGGCATTCAAGTCTATGGCAATGGTTAGCTTTTGCCAAAAATATAACATCATATTGGGCCACTCCACAGCATATTACCCTCAAGGTAATGGGTTAGGCGAATCATCAAATAAAAGTTTAATTACCATAATTAAGAAGGTGTTGAGCGAAAACAAAAGATCTTGGAATGTACACTTAAAGTACGCTTTATGGGAAAATCGGATAGGTACGAAGAAATCCATTGGTACTTCTCCTTTCCAAATGGTATACGAGACTGATGTGGTATTACCAATAAATCTGGCGCTCTCTATAATGAAGCTCTAGAAAGATGAGAAAGAAGAGACAAACCACGTCACAAGAAGAATAAATCAGCTGATTGAGGTCCAACAACGCAGGACCGAGGTGGATGCAAGGATGCAGAAATACCAGGAAAACATGAAAGCGTTGTTCGATCATAAAGCCAAAAACAAAGATTTCCTCCACGACAATTTGGTTTTGAAATGGGATGCTAGGAGGGAAGATTCGAAAAAACATGGTAAATTTGATCATATCTGGTATGGACCGTTCAAAGTCTCAGCTTCTGAAGGGAAGAATTCATTTATGTTAGAGAATTTGGACGGTAAAACCCTCAGCGCCCCTGTCAACGGGCGTTATTTAAAGAACTATATGCAATAAATGAGTTCCAAATCTCCATTGTATATACCGGTTTGTGTTTTCGTTTTTCTTTTTATAAAATTTTCGGTAAGTTCACTTTCATCGCAAATAAAATAGGTTGTTGATTTCCTAGAAGTAGAGACATAAATTTTGACACACAGAATCCCATAAATCCTGAAGACCTGATACTCTTCGTGTTGTTTCATACAGGCCTCTGAATTACAGCCCAAACCGCAAAAGGAGAAAGGAACGGTCAGGTATCAGGAAATTGACCCACCCGAAACAGGTGACAAATATTTTTCTTTTAGAGGAGAACGAAGTGGTAAGGCCAAGGTATGAATTGCCTAAGTATATGGATTTCAAACGAACATCACTTAAAACATAGAAATGGTCTCACAAGTATGATGTATTCACCTGAGTCAGGATTGCATGATAACATCTGGGTTTTTGAGGTCCTTAGCCTTCTCTCTTTCCCTTTTTCATCCTTGGTCCTCTCTCCTTAGGCTCTGACACCTACCCATACCATCCACAAAGGAAAAGAGGTTCCGATTCAATTTTGGAAACTGGCGAATGTCTCAGGAAGTAAGCTATCCTTCACGACTCCTCGGTCCCCTGCTGAACAAAGCCATGCGTAGGTGGATCCTAACTCTCTTAGGTCTTTTAACAGGTTTCAAATGGTTAAGTCTTGCTCAAAAGAAGACCCCTGGAAATGAATTCTCCCCTATTTTCCTGCGGACTAGGACGTTGTGAAGGTTAAGAGAAAGTTGGTCCAGAGCACTCAAAGCAAGTTGACAAGCCTCTGTAACGAATATACACAAATATGACCCTGGTATTTTCTTACGCCAATTGATTTCCCCCACTCCACTTTTCAAAAGTAAAGTATAAGACAGATGGTGAAAGGAAATTCATAATTGATTGCCCCCATCTAGTCCAAAGAGATGATGAAAGGAAATTCATAAATTGATTGCCCTCATCTCAGCATTTGAATGCAAGATTACAGTTTGGAGTGGTGAAAGGAAATTCAATAAGGGGAACCAGATAACTTCACCGGGGTACTGAATAGGCTCGCTGGCAGTGAAGAAATATCTAAGATATTTTGTAAGGTTGTCATACTTAAATTATACTACACTCTGGTAATTAGCATTTTTGAAACCGGATCCATAGCTCGAGTTCATGCAGGTCTCCCCGATTAAAAGCATGGAATTTACTTCTTTTTGACGGAAGCTAAAACCTACCGAATCTGTAAGTTTTCCTAAGATTGATTAGACAATCTTAAGCAGCTTTGGATTCAGTCTCGAGGAAGAGAAAGTTACTGAATGGACTGTCGTCGAGTTTAGGAAGAGTGTCGAGTTTTGGAAAGTTTCGGAATGCAAGTCGAAACCTCAAATTTTCCTCTGCACCCCCTTTCCAAACGAAGTTTCACTGAAGCAAACTGATAACTCCATGTACCCCTTCTTAGGCACTTGGTCTGTTGTCCTTCTCATCCCACAAGGAGACGAGATCCCTAGTTGGAGCCTATGTTGGAGCCGCCTTTCTCTAAATACATGAAATGTTATACTTAAGCCCACAAAGGTTGGATTTCGAGACTTCGTTTGTTTCACATTTCTACCCCCTAAAGTAGCAGTATCCGGACGTGCGAAATGGCGAAAACCCTCCTAATTTTAGTCACCATTACTAAAAGACTAAGCGGGGCTTATCATCTCTTAGTACCTCGTACCCTTGCTCTCGAGAGTTATGTGTTGAATGTTTCTCAAGCCTCTGACTTGCGAAGTCGTGAAGTTGTGTTAAAGTTACCCAGGTTAGTATCAAGAACAAATCACTTTAAACCCTAGTTAGTCACTATCATGATTTCGCGACTCGACGATTGTTTCCCCAAAGGGAAGCACCTTCGTAACCCCGATCCATGAAGTCGCGATTTTCTTTAATTAAGCATGGATTAATTAAAAGGCTTAAGTCAAATCACTTTTAATCAATTAACTCGCACCATCGCGATTTCGGGTTTTTAAGGTTCAATGGCTAGGAGCGAAAACACATGATGTGGCGAACGTCGAAAAGGGGATTAGAAACTAAGTGCACCAAATTGAAAGAACTAAACCAGATTAATTAGTGCCTTAAACAAACTTTAACACACATGGTTTACGGATGAAGTCTTGAATGATCCTGTGTTTTTCAATGTTACAAATCGTCAAGCATTTATGGCATTTATTTGAATTGCAATGAGGTGACGGATAGTAAGATCTCGTTTTTAATTCTAAATCTTTCTATTAAACAATTTGATCATTCTGTTGGCAAGGACACCCATGAGGCTTAAATGACCAAGATAGAGATTTTTTCCTTCATTATTTTAGTTTTCATTCCTATTTGCGCAGAGCCATTTCACCAGTATAACTGTTGTTTGTGTTTTCAATTTTTTTGACAGGAGGTCCAGTTGCAGGTTTCTCTATCATGGCTCCACGAAAAGCACCCAAGGCAGCTGTCGAGAGTTCAGGTCAGGGTTCATACATTACTTCTGACACCTCGCCCCAAAGTATTAATTATGTCAAGACATGGTCATACGTTTCCAACATTCTGCAATCTGAGTCGGTAAACTGTTCGGATGATTCTAGCGACAGCGAGAAGGATGACTTATCAACCAAATACAAAATCATCGCTCAAGAAGAGATGCACAAAATAGTGGCGAGGCCCTAGCTTCTTCCCTATTGTGATATGATTAGGTGGGCATTGGACCATGTGGACATCCCGACCAGGACGATTATCAACGAACAGAAGGTAACGATTGCGACTTTCAGGACAAAACATTTATGGACAATGTATAAATTGTCACCCACACCGAACCTTACTCACAATGTCGAATTTCTAGAAGGTTTCATGAAGAAGGAGTGCGAGCAGTATGCAAAAATTTTATCCGATCTTATCAAATATTGGGTCTCACACCCCGCGAAATTCAGGGTTGATACTCACGGGATCTATTCAATCTCTTCCTTGGAGCCACAATTCAAGTACATAGCAATTATGTCCTGCAGGTTGTATGGGGAGGAGGACACTACCCATTTTTTCCTCCCATGGGTACCTCTTATTCATATAGTTGTTGAGGGTTTCTCCTTCAACTGGGCCAAACAGTTGTCTGACAGTATGACTAGTCGAATTACTGAAAATCGAGCACAGAGGGCAAGTAAGAAAGCAACTTCGTTCTTTATGTCTGCTTACATCATGGATGTCATCTGCTTCATGACACCCTTACCACTAATGAACTAGAGTTGGGCTCCATATAATACAGAGCCTATTCATGTCTACCACTCGAAGCTTTGGGAGGATAAAGCCAAAGAATTCATCTACAAGATCTTCAACTGGGTAATGGTGCCATTGCATGTCGCCATCTTCGGCCAGCCGCCTCCCAAGATTTCGGATAGCGTCACGACCAACCAGAGTAGCGTAGCAGATTGGTATATAGAGGCGGAATTTTCATATATCAAGGTTTTTAGCACCTTTGTTCCTCCATATGCTCTACCAATATTCTTGCCAGATAAGCTATTGCGTCGCGAGATCGTCAGGCAGACTGTGCTCGACGAAATAATCAAAGAGCTCAAAGGAGTATCAAAAAAGGTATGGCCGCCCTTCCCCATTCATATTGGTGCATATTCCTTGTTATATTTTGGCCATGCCAAAGCCAAGGCTACAGATTTAGAAGAAATGAAGCTGGTGGATATTGAGTTCAAGAAGCATGACCCTAGTAAGGTTGTGAGCAATCACTTGGCGAGTTGTGGCCTGAAGAGATATGAACACAAGGATTCCCCTCATGATGAAATATTACGGGGTGCGAGGTCCTACTCTGAAGTCCTAAGTCAGATTCAAGCCCTGCCACCCAGAGATATGGTCGATTTCTTTAAATTCCAGGAGCACCGGCGGAGTTGTCTCCCCCAGATTTTACAGGGTGAAACACTAAAGCTTCTGGTTACATAGCAGACGGAAGCCAAAGGTTCAAAGGAATCGATTCCTAACAAGGAGAAGAAACAAGAGAAAATAGGGGAGGTTGGAACCTCAGAGTGAGGAGCCGAAATCCCCTACCAAAAGAAAGGAAACCTCGAAAAGGGTACGTCGGGAAAGCAGGTCCAAGTTCAAGCAGAGATACCCTCGCAAGGGTCGGGCGACTCACTATCGCTCATGTCAAACAAACCAGCCATAGATGTTACCCCGAAACAACCATCCAAGGAAATCGGCAGTCCAATTTCTATTATCACACCCTTACAGTTCATAAAGGGGAATACCGATGCGGGGGGGATTTTCAATGAAGAACTGATGCCCATTTCTGTAGAGGAGTTGCATCCTAACGAATTTTTATTTGATAAAAAAAGGAAGGCCATGGTGAGGCAAGAATTATATCAAAGAGAGGGTGTAGTGGCTAAAAAAATTAAAATCATGGAAAGGTCGTGAAAGAGGAAGAATTTGCAGATGAGATAGCAGGAACACTAGGGACTTATGCTACAGCCAATCAGTACTCAGTTGGAACTTTGAAGGCCCAGTTGAAACGAAAGAACCTCTTGATCAGTAAGTTGGAAGCTAAAGTGGCTACTGCTAAAGAAAATGCCAGGGATGAGGTGAGCAAAAGCCTCAAGCAAGCCTGAATAGTCGATCTGCAGGAGATCGAGAAACTTAGATCTGACCTTGAGCAGGTGCGCCAGTCGACGCAAATTATCCAAACGTAGGTAAGCCAACAGGGCAGCAAATTATAGAGTTACAATCGAAATTGGATGTTGTCGAGAATCAGGTTTTCGACATAAAAATGTTCAGATCCCAAGCTTCTGAAATCTGACAGAAGGTATTAACAGCTCAACAAGACTTGATTTTAAAAGTGGGAACCATTCAAAACCACTTTCAAACGATAGATCAAGTGTTAGAAAATATTTCTTTGAGAGAAAGAGAAGTTGGGGCAGCTCGGGTTGCTTTCCAAGACATTGTTATAGCTACGGAGAAGATAGAGATGGTCAGCAGCTCCAAATTATCCATTGCAGAACAAACTAGAGGGAATATATTGCTAAAGGTCTGGGAGCAGAATATATCAGAAAGTAGGGGGAGAGCTAATGAGGTGATGAATTCTTGTGAGGAAACGTTCGCCTTGATAAATAAAATTTTGTTAGACCTTGATAAGGAAGGCAGTGCTGGGACACTGGGAAAAATCAATATAGATAAACACCTGCTGGACATCAAAGAAAATGTGGAGAAAGAGCAAGCGGAGATATCCCAGATAAGCCAGGTTGATATGGTTCAAGTGGACAAATGGCTAGTACAACCAATTTTACAATTATTCTCTATCATCACAGAAGACCGACAAGTAGGGAAAAGGATGCCACGGTTGGCAAAGAGTTGTTACACCTTTGAGGCATGCAACCAAGCAGAGCCTTCCAGGTTGATAACCCAGTTGATGGAAAGGTGTGTCATTTGCATCGAGCAGGTGAAGGGGCAGGTTTCTGGTGATAAATAATGACAGATGTCAACCCGTTCTATTTCTGGAGCCGGAAGAGCAGAGAAAGGAAGGTGCTCCGCCCTTACGAGGGAAGACAAAAGATGAGGAGATGAAACGCTCCATTTTTTCATTTGTAACTGACAAGTTTCTAGAACGATCAGAATTCTAAATGTTTAGAAGTTTGTTTAAATATACATTTAGGAAGAGATAGAAGGGGCTTTTTTTCGGTGGTAGATTGTAATAGAGAAAGTTCTTTTTAGCCAGGATTAATACAAAGCGAATTGAAGACTCCATATTCCGTCAAGATTTAGTTATGTGTTTTCCTCTGTTATTTCATGCTTCATGTCATTTTTTACATATACGACTTTGATGAATATTTTAGCTGCAATTTAGTATAACTTCTACTATGGTGATCAGGTTCTAGTTATCTAGTTATTTACAGCGTTTCCTTTGTATCGGCTACTAGTAGGTACAAGACCTGTGAATTACTTAGATCTCTACATTATATGCTTTCATCAAGGTATTTATTTCTTTTATTCTTCTGCTACAGCATGGGATTCCTCTGAAATTGATGCCCCACATTGTTGACAGCTCTATGTTTTCACACTCGGTTTCAAGATTTTAACTCAGTTACGGAAAACGGCCTTCGATTTTGTTAAACCCTTCAATTGGCTTCACTGAATTTTCCTCGTATAATCTAAAATTGAAATAAGCACTTTAAAACATCAACCCTCTTTTAAAGCTCTGTTCTCCCCATGACCGTACCCGTTGTAAGACAACCCAACATTGAACCCGGCCTATCGGATCAAACCAGCATCGCTTTGAATCTTTTTGATACCATACTTAAGACTGCCATCACCCGGACAGAGCTCGAACGTTCATGGGCCGCCATCGAACGAGATATCAGCATTCAAGAATATTTGGAAGCTAGACAAATACAACTCAGAGATCGGTCATAGCTTCATCCCCCGAAGTTGTGTCTTCCCCTTTTTTCATTCACTCACTTTAGATTCTTAGAATCTACACTTTATGTCCTTAAGTGTAGACTCTGGAACAACACCTATAAAAAGGGTCACGTGACTTTCCATGTCGAAGTTAAACTCCCAAATCCCCCACGAAAAAGAGAGTTATAGTTCAACCTTAAAAGCGTTTTCCCCCAGTTAAAAATGGATCAATTTTGAATTGAGGGATAGAGTGGGTGGACTTTGTTGATAAACCGAATAAGGAAGGAAGATCCTTAGTCCTTTGGGTTCAGGGATGAAACTCCAAATAACCCTCTAAAGAAGGGGAGAGGTTGTAGAATAGGCACCTGGGAAAAAATTTAGGGAAAAAGAGGTCAATAAGATCTCTTAAGAGATAAAAGTTGGATTGCTTTTTGTGTCTCAGTTTGACATAACAAATGTGAATTCTTCCATCTTTCAACAAGTTTCCCTTATATATTTTCATAACAGGGATCATTCTAAATTAGATAAATATGACCTATGTAAAGTGAGCAAAGGAGCACATTTCATTTTATTTGTGAATCACATTATCGACCAAGCCTTTTGGAACTAAAAATTCAAAGTGTGAAAGATGAAAGTCGGATTTCTTTCTGTCTCGGTTCGACTCCAGGCATCTCTGTCTCTTTCCACTCTTGATGATATTTATGATATAACTATTGTATTGATTTCATACATCTTTATATACATAATTACGCCAGCCAACCCAAGACAATCTTCATCTCTCGCCAGAAAATAGTCCTAGGGACTCAGTATATTGTCTTTGATGTCATTGTTCTTTCTTTAGACAGCTTGCTAAAAAACCCTAAACCTAAACCCTATAATCGCCTCTTTGATCTCTATGAAAGTGTCTATTATATTTTGTTAATATTGAAGCATATTCAAGCCACCATTCTGGGGACTGTTCTCCAAAAGACGCCATATCTCTTAAGGCCCATTGTGAAACTAAAGGTGTGGTGTATGGTGGAATAGATTGGTGAGGAGAAGATAAGTATTGTTCGTCCGCTAATCGATTTCAATATCAAATGCCTTGGCACATAGCATATTTTAGTAAGTCTAAATTGCTATGAGACTCTTCTAAATTGGTCAGTAATAGCATCTGAAGAAGAACCCTAAACCCTAAACCCTAAACCCTAAACCCTCAAACCCCAAACCCAAAACCCTAAAACCCTCAAACCCAAACCCCCAACCCCAAACTCTAAACCCTAAACCCTAAACCATGGCTTCTCCTTTTACCACTAACCTTGTGGTATTAGAGCCCTAATCTAATTTTGTGCAGAAGATTTTGAAAATTTCTCTTTGCTTATATTATGGCGTAGACTCTCTGTTGAATAACCTGTTATCTCTCTTTAGTAAAAAAAATATGTGATGTAGAAGTTAATACTCATACTTATGAATTAGATCTTCCCGAGGTGGAGAATCCCTAGGATTGGAACCCTCCTAAGCTCGACTCTTCTGAAGTATATAAGATTCAACCCTTGGATAAACTCCACAGAAAAACGTGTTGAAAGAAACTGAATTGAGAATTAAGATATCTGGACTGACTACTCAGATAGTCAATCTCAAATTATTCTTTGAGGAAGAACTTTAGAAATTTGCAAAATATGTAAAAAATCCTAAATAGAGTTATATGTATTTTGGTGGCATTTGTATTGGATTTGTTGGACATAATTGTCATTGATGTCAACAGGAGAAGTAAATAACCAGAAGTCCAAAGCTCAGGAAGAAGAACAAACTGTTGATCACGATAGGATCAACAATCTGATGATGTTCAAAAATGATAGCGCATGAAGAAAGCTCTGAAGGAAGAACAGAGTGTAGAATATGTCGTCGGGATCAGTGGAAGGATTGCACAGTTGATCAAATGCACAGAAATGGTGAGAAGACTCAACAACCATCTGATCACTGTGAGAAGAACAGTTTTCGTTCGATCAAAAGTTGGTTGTGGGCTTAAGGGTCACAAGAGGATCGTGACCATCGAAAAGGATGAGATTTTGACTATCCATATACTCGTCGACCGTGGGATCAAACCCAAGTTCTTGTTGAGCAATCGAATCATTTTCAAGTAGACGGAATGTTGGATGATTGGTCAAATGACCATATTAAGTCGTGACTGTCGGATACGCAAGTGCATGAATCAACAACCGTTAGATCCAGGTAAGGTGCACCCACCTTAATACATCGGCGAGAAGTGAGAGTGGTTTTAGGGGGAC
>JZKD02S1855548.1:34447-65616 GCA_000966675.3 Picea glauca | reverse complement strand
CTAGACCAAAAGATAAAAATGTCATTGGAACTAAATGGGTATATAAAAATAAAATGAATGAAGATGGGAAAGTAATCAGAAACAAGGCTAGATTAGTATGTAAGGGGTATGCTCAAGTCGAAGGAGTAGACTATGAAGAAACATTTTTACCTGTGGCCAGATTGGAGGCAATTAGGATGTTCTTAGCTTTCTCCAGCTATAGAAAATTTAAAGTGTACCAAATGGATGTCAAGTTAGCATTTCTCAATGGAAATTTAGAAGAGGAAGTCTACATTGAGAAACCAGAAGGATTCCAATTAACCAACAAAGGGGACTATGTTTGCAAATTGAAGAAGGCACTCTATGGATTAAAACAAGCACCCAGAGCATGGTATGCAAGGTTAGATTCTTATTTACAAAAACAAGGCCTCAAAAGGGGATCAACAAACAACAATATTTATTACAAAATTGATGGTAATAACTTGATCATTGTGGAAGTGTATGTTGACGATATCATTTTTGGTAGTAATGAAATAAAAATGAGTGAAGACTTTGCTAAAAATATGCAACAAGAATTTGAAATGTCCATGCTTAGCAAACTAAATTTCTTCCTTGGATTACAAATAATACAATCCAAAAGAGGAGTTTTTATCCATCAATCTAAATATGTTAAGGATATTCTTAAGAGATTCCAGTTAGAGGATTGCAAACCTATTAGTACACCTATAACAGTGGGATGCAAACTAATCAAGGATGATGAGTCCAAAACTGTAGATACAAAATATTACAGATCAATTATTGGCAGTTTGCTCTATGTAACAGCTTCTAGACCTGATGTCAAGCAATTTGTTGGGATGGTAGCTAGATTCCAAGCAAAACCAAAGGAGAGTCATGTTCAAGTTGTAAAAAGAATCTTCAAATATTTAAAGGGAACCATAGATCTGGGTTTGTGGTACCCCAACAAGGACTTATTCACATTAAAAGCATATTCAGATGTTGATTGGGAAGGAAGTATAGATGACAGAAAAAGTACGAGTGGCAGAGCATTCTTTTTGGGAGAATCACTGTTGCTTGGATAAGCAAGAAACAGTCTTCAATTTCTTTGTTAAGCATTGAAGCTGAGTATATTGCAGTAGCAGAATGTTGCACACAAGTGGAATGGATGAAACAAACTCTACAAGATATCAAAATAACATTTGAAGAACCCACCATTATCCATTGTGATAATACAAGCATGATAAGTCTTTCCAAGAACCTTGTTCAACACTCAAAATTGAAACACATCCCCATAAAATACCATTATCTAAGAGATCGGGCTGAAAACAAGAACATTAAATTGGAATATGTTCCAACACAAGAATAGGTGGCAGATATTTTTACAAAACCCTTAAACATAGATGTATTTGAACATCTCGGGCAAAAACTGGGAGTATTTTTTCCTCCTACTTAAAATCTCTCAAAAATCTAATGCATAAGTGGGTGGGCGCCTATCCAAGGGGAGATAGCAATCAATGTTAGAAAAAGTTACTCAGTTATGACAAACAAAGTGTGATTGCAGGAGAAAATACCGGGTGTCAAAATAAATATATAAATATATATATATAAACATTTATACATACAGATCATAAGAAAATGAAAAACCATTTGCCATTGATGCCAAAGGGGGAGAGTAACTTCAAAGGACAAAAGCATCACCACGGGGGGAGATTGTGTATGAAGTTTGGTTGTTTCCCTCAATGACAAAGGGGGAGATTATTGGACATAATTGTCATTGATGTCAACAGGAGAAGTAAATAACCAGAAGTCCAAATCTCAGGAAGAAGAACGAACTTTTGATCACGATAGGATCAACAATCTGATGATGTTCAGAAAGGCTAGCGCATGAAGAAATCTCTGAAGGAAGAACATAGTGTAGAAGATGTCGTCGGGATCAATGGAAGGATTGCACAGTTGATCAAATGCACAGAAATGGTGAGAAGACTCAACAACCGTCCGATCACTGTGAAAAGAACAGTTGTCATTCGATCAAAATTTGATTGTGGGCTTAAGGGTCGCGAGAGGATCGTGACCATCGAAAAGGATGAGAGTTTTACTATCCATATACCCATCGACCGTTGGATCAAACATAAGTTCTTGTTGAGCAGTCAAATCATTTTCAAGTAGAAAGAACATTGGATGATTGTTCAAATGACCATATTAAGTCGTGACCGTCAGATGTGCAAGCACATGAATCAACAACCATTAGATCCAGGTAAGGTGCACCCACCTTAATACGTCGGCGAGAAGTGAGAATGTTTTTAGGGGGACCCACCCGAAACCCACCCCTTTTGGGCCCCCCCCCCCCCTTCATTAAAGGCAGAATGGCAAGGGGGGTCCGAAATCCAATCTTAACCATTGATTTAATCTCCTTGATCTTCGTTATCCAAGACTTGTGCGTCCAATTCTGGAACCCCCCCCCCCTTCATTAAAGGCAGTATGGCAAAGGGGGTCTGGAATCGAATCTCAACCGTAGAATTAGACACAAAAATCTTAACCGTCTGAATCTGCAAGGAGGATATGCCTAGGAGTCAGCTAACAGTCCAAAACAAAGAAATGATATGAGTCATTGATCCAGAGGGCACGTGGCGAGTGATTGACATTTCAATGACTCACAGGTCAGGAAAGTCAAAAGAAATGTTGCATGAAACTTGCAATAAGTGAGGTTGCAAAAATATATGGGCCATCGGATCACAAAGGATCAAGGAAGACCCCTAAGCATCGATCAAATATACATCGAGAGATCTACGTCGACAGACCACGACAGCAGGCCACGTCATTCGGGACGTGTGCATCCACGTCAACAAGATCCACGTACGTAAGGACACGTGGCATACTCAAACACTATAAGTGTCAAGTTAATATGGCATTTCAGGCACATGCAAACCATGGATTTGAATGACATGTGTAGGTACTCGGTACGTGTCAAGTCTTCTTGTGACGTTATCAAGTATACGTCACGTCGGGAGTTTTCATCTCAGGAGTTTTTGCATCATAAGAAAATACTCTAAAAAGCACAAAGTCCCGAACGCCGAAGCTACGAAAGGGACACGCATCAGGTGTTCTACGTTTTCGACAGTTTTGGAGAGTTGGAGGTTATGAAGACTCGAAGGAATAAACACCGAAATCCCGTCAGCCATCCATCTCGTCAGGAAATTGAATCACGACCGTTGATTTGGTAAAGCGCTCAAGCACTCGTTCAAGATTAGCATTCGGCCACCGCCATTGGTCATATGCTATAAGAATATTAATAGAAAATTATAACATGTTGCTATAATTGGTAAAGCCCGTGGTTATGTAACTCACAGTCATATGTGATGCTTTGAAGGAAGCACCTTCACGGAATCTGGTCTCTGTAAATATAACAAAGATTAGGCATCGAGTATAAAGGATTAAATTGATCCATGACTTTGATCAATTTATGACAAAAATGAACTGATACAAAGTCATGATTAAAAGAGAATAAATCATGAAAATATGAATAAAGAATAAAAAGAAAAATGATATTAATTAAATCTTAGATTATCATTTTAAATTAAAAGGTACAATGGTTCAAATAAAGGGACACGTTGTTTTAAATTCCACACCAGTTTGAAGATTATATAAACAAGAAAAAGTGGTGAGAAGATAGTGTCTCTGTAGTTCAAGTTAGAAGATCAATAGCTGAAGCAGAGTCCAGGAAGAAATACAAATATGTATTAAGGGTGGTTGGGTGGTGCAAGGGCAGGTTGGTGCTTGCAGAGAGAGTTGTGCTTCCTTGTCAGTTGTAGCTGACTAAACAAGGGGGTCGTAGCCTCCTACCAGTTGGTGCTGGTAAAACAGGGTGTGGGTGCATCCTGATCAGTTGGTACTGATCAAACAAGAAGTACAACTTCCATCTATGTAACATGTAAAACAAATTTTGCAGTTAATAGAAAAGAATTTGTGGTTTTCCCATTTGGGTTCCACGATAAAATACCGTGTCAAAATTCTGTTTTGCATTAATAAATGAAAAAATTATATAATTGTTGTGTCACTGATTCACCCCCCCCCTCTCGGCGACAGGATTATCTCCTTTATTTAGCCATGGTATAAATTCTTCGTGTCTTATTGAACTATTTGATACCCGCCATAAAAATTATGACCATGCTCGAATTGGGTCTGTTGTTGGTAATTTAGCATCTAGTTGTCAATATGGTACTATATATCTTGATTACTCTCTCAGTCTTGTTGACAAGCATTTGGCAGATGCTTGGAAAGTACTTTTAGGTGCTCAAGGTTCAGAAATGCTAGAAGACTCTGATTTTGTGTCTCTTATTATACAAACTTCTTTCCAGTTAAATAATATTGTACATCCAAAACTTCACCAACTTGTCTTACGTGATTTTGTAACTATCAATGTTTGTAATGTTGAAGTGTCTAGTGTGTCTTGTGAAGATGTTGGTTTTCCATCCGACTATTATTTTCAGTATAAGTCTATCGAGTTTGATAAAAAACAAAAACAACCAAAAAGAATAGTAACCTCTGACGGTCAAGTCCAAGTTATTCCAACAAAACTTGAAAGGCTTGTCTCATTTATTCCAAAACAACCTCATTTGGTCTTTCCCAAGGCAATCAATCCTTCAAAATTAGCAGAAATTTCTCAAGTCCAAACTGAAGGATCCATTAATGATGTCTTTCTCATCCTCTGTTATTGTATCAAGAGATAAACCTTTTATGGCCAAAGCTTTTAGGCATTTACAAGCCACTAGGGAAGTGGAAGAAACTTTGACATTTAATAACAGACAGTTTCACCGAGGAGGAAGATGGCCACCATGTACAACTCATTGTACTACATCATCTGTGAACCATTGACAACCTCAATTGAGAGTCCAGTGTGCTCTTTTCCTTGAAACTCCAGCAGATAATAATACTGATATGAAAGTTTAACATCATATTAGTAATTATTTGTCCAACTGGTGTGTCTATGCCCAAATTGTTATTGATGAATTGGGTACATAAGGTAATTTGATTTTGGCCAATTTAGAGATTCTCTACAACGAGCAACAAAAAGATAAAGATGCCAAAGAACATAGAAGAAAAGAAAAAGATAAATTAAGGAGATATACAGAGTCCATGGGAAGATTCCTACTTGATACTCCTACTGATGAACCATATGAATCTCCTACTGAATATTCTTCTCTTTCCGAACAATTTCAATCTCTTCAACTTGAAAAGCAATCTCACTCTCTACCTCTTTCTGAAAAATCCCCTTCTTCAACATTTTTTTCTAGTGGAAGAGGAAATGAACTTGAAGATTTAGTAATTGAAGAAGAAAAACAAAAGAAGACAGGTGAATCATCCAAAAAGAAACAAGTTAAAAAAGTAATTGAAACTAGTTTCCAAATATCTAAAGCTAGAGAAAAGCAAGAGCCTAAGAACTTTAGAGGATTAAAATTGGAAGATTTTGCAAAGATTTTTCTAGACTTTATTAGACCAATTGTCAACAAGGATCGTGTAGTTAAGTAGGTTGGGAGAATACCCAAAATTGAAGGAGACTTGATGGCTACCAATCCTTCAAGTTATGTTTTATATCTGGAGGACTCTGATATACTGAATATGTTATGAGGGTATGGACAAGAAGCCTGCATCAAATTTAGCTAACAAATAAATTATATAATTGGAATATATTTGATATGGATGAAATAAGAATGGTTGGCAGGGTTTATGATTGGTGGAATGCCCCAGAACAGATCCAAAGGGACAGTGTAATTAGTCAAGGGTTGAATACCTTAGAAATATTATTTATGATCCAATTTTTTCTTGAACCAATAGACAAAAGAATATATGCCATGACTGAGTTATCTAGAATGAAGTTAGATAAAAAAAAAAATCTAAATAAATTTTCTCAATAAAAATTTTAATTGGTTATCAGGTCACAGCCAACAAATGATTTCATGAAAAAATTTGTTATTCTCTCCACCTTAGTTCAATTCCCATAAATGACATGTTAAGAATATTCTCATTCTGATGCTCTAGTGAAAAACTACAATTTGGAGATCCCGCGACCCGGATGAAGCGAGATGGAAGGTCATCGCGGCTAGGGCCTTAACCCTAGCCGCCTCCGCTCTGGTTTTGATTGCATGGGCGCGTCTTCGTCTGTAGCAGTCGACCAGGGTTCCCCTTTGAATACAGGGTCGCGGATCAGCGTATCAGTGCGTCCCACTCGCCTTCGTTTCCTCAGTTTGGCATGCGTTTGGGAGCAGTGGCCTCTGCGACTTGCTCCGTCCTCTTGCTTGATGGTGGTCGCCGCCCTCTATGATGGCCCCAGATCTGAATGTCGAGTTGGAAGAAGATCCTTTGGAAGATTTCAAAACGTTAGTCCGCTCAGCAGAACCTAAATCCAAGTCTTCTCTCTCGTCTAAGTTTGTTAAGAAGATGGAGGAGATCCCTTCTCTGGAGCTATCTCCAGAGGACCCCTGCAATCTTGCCCTCCTTCTAGCAGAAAATGCCCTCATCGGAAAGTTTACAGGGTTATGGCCCAGCCCCAAAACGATGGAGGCATGGATGGATGATCGTTGGAAGATGCTGATACAGGGAAACGTTTCTCTATGCGCAGTAGGCAGGGGTTTTTTCGTCTTCAGCTTCATGAGGAAAGAGGACCGTGATCTAGTTTTCAGATCTGGACCCTATTTCATGGGGTCAAGAGGGTTGTTTTTAGCCCCCTGGACTCTTGACTTCAATCCTGGATCCGAGATCACAGCAGCCCATGTTTGGGTTAGGCTGCCTCATCTTCCCTTGCATCTCTGGGGGATAAGATCTCTGGAGGACATTGGAAATAAGCTTGGGCGTTTCCTGGACAGGGCGGAGCCGAAAGGGGATCAGTTTACCTGTGCTCATATTTGTGTTGAGGTTAACCTCGATAAAGGACTTACGAAATCCATTAAGCTCTCCCTGGGGGAATGGTGTCATATCCAAGAGCTGGACTACGAGCAGATTCCTTTTAAGTGCCTCCGGTGCCATGCTTACGGTCACTTCGCAAAAAGCTGTCCCAAAGCCTCTGAGGAGCCGGGACCAGTCAAAGAAGATGATTTTCAGCCAGTAACTAACCGACGAAGGCAGCCAAGGCGAAAGGATATGCTAGCCTAGGCTCCAAAGGCCACTCATACGGTAGAGGCAACTCTACAAAATAAAAATAGCTTTGATGCGTTGAAGGAAGATGAAGCCCTAGATCCAGAAGCAACAGCAAATAAGGAAGATCCTCTGGCAGACGAAATCCTTTCGGATCGCACCCCCCCCAGACTCAATGGCAGCAAAAGAAACTCGGGCTTCAGCTCCAGAACCTTCTGCCTCTGCAGGTCTGGTTGTTTCAGTCCCCTCTAGCGGCTCTGTGGAAGCTTCTGAACCGGAAGACAAATCAGCTCCGTCTCCACCCCTTACCCGAGGGCGAAGGACCAACAAAGCGCGCAGAGAAAAGGAGGCAGCCTCCAACATTTCTTTAGGTTCTCAGAAAAAGCTGGATCCCTAATTTAAGGGGAAAATTTCATCCCCCTCGGTTTAATGCTTTGCATATGTCTTCTACTATGCTCACAATTTGTGAGAATTTACTCATGTATGCAATTTTTGTCATTTTCTCGAATTAGCTCAAGAAGCAGATGGGATTGGTTTCCAAAGACATTCACAAGAAGGTTGGCAGCACTATTAGAGGTCACCAACCTTCTTCAGATTTGTAAATTTCTGATTCTAGATTGCCAGAAAGCCGATTAATGCAACATAACCGTTCTTGTAAAAAAAAATCAAATGATTTCATGAAAAAATCACATATATGTCCAAACATGTTGGGTATAATCACCCACGCTAGGCTAGGTTTGGGTTGTGCAGGACCTAGAGAAGGTGTTCTTCACTAGGTTATACCCATTCCTCTCCCTCCCAAACATCAAGACGATGAGTGGGAGGATTGTTGTTGAGTGCAAGGTTTCCCTAAAGGTAACCCAAGTGATCCCCCTGAATCGTGCAAGTGGGGTTTGATCCTCGAGCTTGGGATCCATAGAACAAATTCAAGCTATGATTATTAAAGGGAAAGGTTGGTCTTACTCCTCCATGTTGGGTCCGAGAAGGGGAAGTTGGGTCTTAGCTCCGCAAGACAACTTCACGATCCTAATCAAAAAGGGTTCAAGAGAAAGATTGTACCATATAGGTCATATGGGTTAGGAATGTTATCCAAATTGAGCATACAAAGGTTATATCATATCATCTAAAGGTTATATCAAAGCATATAAAGGTTATATTAGGCTCTAAAGAAAGAGGGAAAGCCAACATTCCTCACCTTTTGTTTTCAAGTGAGACATCCTTCCTCGTTGTGTTGCTTGAGCATAGAATCTATTGGTGAGCTACAGACTAAGGAAGTTCATCCTTGCGAAAGGGCACTTTTCCTTTATTCTTGTATACATATATTTGGAATTGAAATTTTGATATTAAAGGCTACCAGGTTCTATGCCCCTAATCAAAATGATGAAAAAAGGATCTTGAGGGGAAATACTATGCTCGAGGGTTAAACTCACCATATAACGCATGAAAATGACCTTTGAAGAGGTTTTCTCTAATGTTCTAAGATATTTGAAACTACTTATCCCTCCTAATCCCCACAAAAATATTAACCTAAGCTCAGCTAAAAGAATAAAGACTGTACCCAAGAGAGGTCTATCCATGAGAAATCAACATGGAGCATAATCTTTCGAGGAGAATCCCTTCGTATTTGCCTCGAAAGAACTTCCTTCAGGCATTTTCCCCTCATATTTACCCTGAAGCAACTTCCTTTTGTGAAAATACCCTAATATTCTTGTCGAAATAACTTCCCTCGGTGAAACTCCCCTCATATTCTTGTTGAAACAACTTCCTTCGATGAAAATCCCCTAATATTCTTGTCGAAACAACTTACTTCGGAGTAATTCCCCTATTATTCTTACTGAAACATATTCCTTCAGTGAAAATCCCTTCGTATTTACCCTGAAAGAACCTTAGTCTAATGTTGGTTATCTAAAATAAAGGAAGAGTGTCATATGTGAGCCATACCCATTAGCTACTCTGACTGAAAAAGGGAAGGCTTTATTGAAAGCTTGAAGTTTGATTCCTCGCTTGAAGTGTCCTCCGAAGAGAGAAGGAAGATGCCCTTAGCTTATCGGTCTCGAAATATGCAAAGCTTATTGATATACGCTTCACTCATCGTTATCGACCATGCTTCACCTTCCCTTATCGTACAAAATTTATACGAGAAATGAGAAATAAGCCATCTTCCCTTGCCTATCGATATTCTAGGGAAGGAAATAAGGCCGCTATAATATCCTTCCTCTCCTCCCCCTCATCCCATAGGGAGGCCAATGGCTTAAAATATCTATAGCAATAGTTCCCCTCTTCCCGTTGAACGCAATCACCCAGATGGTGCTTGAGCGGAACCAAAAAGATAGTTGTTGACAATCGTTCCAATGTGATGTGACCGACGGGACAATGGTTATTCCATTGAACGAAGAACAACCGTGAACAGAGGTGTTAAAAATTTAGGGGTAAAAACCTCCCAAATCCTGTTAGGATTATAGGGACATTTCGTGTCTTCAGAAACATGCGTTCCTTGGATAGGCCATGGTTAAAGAAATGGATTCCTTGAATAAGAATGAGGCATGGGATCTAGTTGAGTTTCCAGCCGGAAGAAAATATTTTGGTAGAAAATGGTTATTTAAGAAGAGGTTTAATGCAGAAGGAAAGGTGGAGAAATACAAAGCTCGGTTAGTAGCAAAAGGCTATTCCTAGGTAGAGGGAATTTACTTTGGTGAGATTTTTTCTCATATTGCCAAGTTAACTTCTATTAGATTTCTTTTATATATTGTTGTTTCTTTTTATCTTGAAGTGGAACAGATGGATGTGAAGACAACATTCCTACATGGGGATCTGGAAGAAGAAATATACATGAAGTAGCCAGAAGGCTTTGTAGTGAAGGGAAAGAAAGAGTTGGTCTGTAAGATAAAGAAGTCACTCTATGGTCTGAAGAAATCACCTAGAACATAGTTACCAACTTAACGAGAACTCTACAGAGTTCTCGTTTTTTGGGGGGTCAAGTTTTTTACCCCATTTTTAAAAATGGTGCTACCAGTAGCACCCCCCTCCATTTTTAGGTGGTTTTTTGATATTTTAAATTTTCTGATACATAAGGTTTCCACTTTGTTTTTTTAAATGCTCGTTTTTTTATTTATTTTCAAATTGTTCAATTTTTATTTTCTTTTCTTTTTTCTCAACGATGTTTTTTCATCTATTTTCAAACTTTTCTATTTATTTATTATTATTATTATTCAATCGTACTTTTAATCATATTTCCATGCTTCATCCAATGTTAAAAATGTTGTACACCATTATTTTTTTTGAAATTAAGATTTTTCATATAATTATCTGTCCTTAATTAAGTTATGGTTCCATACATTTTAAATATAGTGGAAAATATCATTTTTAACACATTTTTTTTACCTTACTTCAATTCATAGAAAATAATTGTAGTTAAATAACAATATTTTTAAATATTTAGCAAAAAAATATAATTCATTTTTTTTGGATCAATTAAAAACAAAAAAAAATAAGAAAACAAACAAATTTTAAATTAAAAAAACAAAAACATTTTTAAAACAAATTTATATGAGAAAAAACCATTGAAGAAAAACCTAAAAAACTAAAGAGGAAAAGAAAACCATAAAATTAAAATATATATATATATATATAGAGAGAGAGAGAGAGAGAAAAGAAAAAAGTAAAAAACAAAATTTATAGCCAAAAACAACTTTAAAAAGGTGAAAAAACCCAAAAAAATTAAAAACTTATACACAAAAACCCCAAATTAAAAAACTTAAAACACAAATTTTCATACAAAATTTAAATAAAAATAAGTTGAAAATCTTTAAAACTACAAAAAAAATTAAAATTTATATCAAAAAATTTATTACAACTCATAGTTATAATATGTATAAAACATAGTTATTATAAATTTATAATAATAAAGGATTAGGCCTGAAAAAATTGTTGACTATTAGAAATTGTTGGTTAGATAGTTAATAGTTGCATAGATTTATATTATTTGGAGTGTATTTTGAGGATTTATGTTTTTTTAGTGCCTTTGGAAATGTAATGGTACATTTTAAATATGAATGGAGTGAGGCACCCGTTCAAACTTTTTATTGTCTTCTTTCCATATGGTGATGATGTGTTCTATTATTATTCTTTAAATGTGTAGTTAAACAAATTTTATAGAATCTAATCTATGTTGCTAGCTTAAGTAGCATAATAGTGTTGGCTATGATCATGAGATATTCTTTGAATGCATCGATATGAGTTGTAATATAAATTTTATGAGTTGTAGTAAATTTTAAACATAGTTATAATAAATTTTAAATATAGTTAGTATAAATTTATTTTAAACACAGTTATTATAAATTTTAATCAAATCATTTCCTCGTTCAATCAAATCATTCAAAGGAGTAAATTAATCAAATCATTTAATCGAATTGTTTGATTGAATCATTTAATCGAATTGTTTAATTGAACCATTTAATCAGTTTGCAATGCGATGAATATTTTAATGGAATCGTTTCATTGAACCATTTAATAAAACCCCATGAGACCTGGGCCAAGCCCGCGGGGGGGTTGGGGCGATGTTGGGCATCGCCTCAGCCCCCCCGCGGGCCTGGCCCAGGTCCCATGGACGCCCACGAGACCTGGGCCAGGCCCACAGGGGGGGCTGAGGCGATGTTCGGCATCACCCCAGCCCCCCCGCGGGCCTGACCCAGGTCTCATGGGGTTTTATTACAGGGATAAACAAAAACCCTTGAAACCAAGCACGGATGATGTAGCCCCCAGCGTGAGGTGCACCCCCAAACTCCACCTCGACTGGATGACTAAGAGCGTAAGCAAATCATCGGATAATGTTCATGGTTTGGGCACAAGAGCTCGAGGCTTATCTAGCTAGCGAAGTAGGGGCTGGCGAAGCGTAGCAACTAGAAACGGCGGCAGCGGTTAGCAGGTATGATAGAGTCCCCTCTCTGTCTGTCTCTCCGACTTACGAGTTGGGTGTGTACGACATAACCCTAGAGTTTTGTTTTTAAAATATTTAAAATATGAATAATACATTTTAAATATGAATGGAGTGATATGAGTTGTAATATGAGTTGATATTTAAAATATTCATATTTTAAATATTTTAAATAAGAATGGTACATTTTAAATATGAATGGAGTGATATGAGTTGTAAAATAAATTTTATGAGTTGTAATAAATTTTAAACATATTTTAAACATAGTTATAATAAATGTTAAATATAGTTATTATAAATTTATTTTAAACATAGTTATTATAAATTTTAAATATTGTTATAATATAACAAACAATGTTACAACATAGTAATATCATTAACAATGTTATATAGTTAATATTTATTTTCAAAACAAACATTTAAATAAATTGTAGCTTAGGTAAGTAATATTAGATGATTTTTTTTAATATTTTATTGAATTTTGATTAATTTTCAGTTTTTTTTTCCTCATTTTATTTTTCTTTTTTTAAGTTTGAAGCGATTTTTTGCTTTTATTTTTAACAAAAAAAATTATTTTGGTTTTTTAAATTATTGTTTTTCGGGGAAATTTTAAATTTTTTTCATTTCTTTCTAGTTTTTCTTTGTTTTTCACCATTTTGTTAGCTTATGAAATTTCTTAGCTCATATGTTTTGAATATGGTCAATATAACAATACTTTTAAGAAAATATTTATGTTTCATTTAATGTAACTTGTATTTACTTTTTTATTATTAAAAGTAAAAAATTATTAAAAAGCGACGTTGAATTTTTAAAGTATATTGTGATATTTTCATGGCATTATATATTACCTTGTGCTTTGTGTGATAATAACATTTAAAAAGTAAACATTTAAAGGTTTCTTTTATGATTTTGTTTACAGTAATGATGAGTTATTTTACTACATTATAAAAATGTGTCATTTTCATACCCCAATTTTAGAATGGGTGCTACTGGTAGCAGTGTTTTTCAATTTGATGGTTGATTTTGAGGTTTTGGTTTTAATGGTACCAAATGACAAAAATACGATTTCAAATGATCTCAAATTTTAACGTTTTGAAAAGAAAAAAAAATTCAAAAACATCTTATTTGTTTTTAGGTTCTGATTTTAAGGTATTTCTGAGCTACTATCTAAGTTTTGAAGCCCATGTTTGAAAAATGTTGTAATTTTGACCCCGTTTTAAAACATGGTGCTACCGGTAGCACCACTTTTTGATTTGGGGGTTGATTTTGATGTTTTTTATGCAAAAATATGGGTTTTTTGGACCAGAGTTCTCGTTTTAAGGTCACAGTTCTCATTAAGTTGGTAACTATGTTCTAGGATGTAGTACTAAAAGTTTGACACATACATCATTGGATTGGGATTTGTGAGAACCATGGTTGATCACTGTGTATATTCCAAGCAGGTTGGTAATCACTTCATTTATGTAGTGTTGTATGTTGATGACATGTTGCTGGTAGGAGATAACATGGATGTTATCAAGGAGGTGAAATCATAGTTATCCTCCAAATTTGACATGAAGGATATCGGTGTTGCTAACTTCATTCTAGGAATGGAGATTAAAAGAGATCGTGCAAACAAGAAACTCTGGTTGAATCAGAGATAATATGTTGAGACAATATTGCAGAGGTTTAATATGCATGGAATTAAATCGATCAAGGTTCCTATTCCTATATGTGTAAATTTATCTGCAAATCAATGTCCCAAGACACAGGAAGAAGAAGAGGACACGTCCCATGTTATACATACCAATGCAGTTGATAGTTTGATGCATGAAATGGTCTGTACTAGACCGTACATTACACATGCAATGGGAGTTTTGAGCAGGTATATGTCAAAACCATGGAAGGATCATTGGACAATAGTAAAGAGGGTCTTCAGGTATTTGCGTGGCACTACCAGTTATGGATTTTTCTACCAAGGAAGACCAGGATCGGACAGAGTGTTGGACATACATGGGTTTGTTGATGCAGACTAGGTTGGAGATCTAGATCATAGAAGATATACAAGTGGGTATGTGTTTAACCTATTTCGAGGAGAAATCAGTTGGATGAGAAAAATATAGGTTGTAGTGGCACTCTCAACTATAGAAGTTGAATACATGGCAGCCACTCATGCAAGCAAGGAAGCAGTATGGTTACAGAGATTGTGTTCAGGTATTGGGTTGGTACAACAAGTAGTGAGATTAGATTGTGACAGTCAGAGTGCAATCTTCCTGGAAAATAACCATGCTTATCATTCAAAGACAAAGCATATTGATATTCAGTATCACTTTGTGAGAGACATGGTTGAAGAAAAGGTGTTGTTGGAAAAGGTTGACACTTTGAAGAATGTTGCAGATTCATTGACAAAGCTTGTGAGCACAGAGAAGTTCTCCTGGTGTAGAGTAACAATGGGCATTGTTTCCCTAGATTGTTGACTATGTAATCCTGTGAACCCCTATATGAAAAGAAAAACACAAGTGGGAGAATGTTGGTTGTGTGTTATATTCTTTGCATGTGTGTATGAGCATGTCAGATTCAACAACTGTGTCTGATGATCCCAAATTCCTTTGTTCTTTGTGTCGTGTGCATCGGGCACATTCCTGGGGGGGTCCCAGGGGAGGCCAGGTTCCCCCCCTGGTTACGCGTAGTTTTCGTCTCTGGGTGGTAGGCCAGAGCCGACGGGGTTTGGGGTAGCGCCCTAGAAAAAAAAAATTGGGCGGTTTTTTTTCTATTTTAGCGGATTTTGCTATTTTTAGCGGTTTTCTAAATTAATCTCGGATTAAGGAATTAGGGTTTTGGTAGCTACATAATACCTAAAATATTGTATATATTGTATTGTGAATGGTGAAATTAATATAATGAAGAGTTGAAATATGTGGCACCAAGGAAGGTTGGTTTTCTCTCGATTAAGGGTTTCCAGCATAAATCTTTGTGTACTATGTGTATGATCCATTGATTAATTTATATTTTGCTTAAGAATATGTATGCATTGCTTTACTTCACATGTTTAAAACTTACAAACTGAGGAACATTACTACGCAAAAAACACATGAAATTAAAATTTTCTGCTAAATAATTTCCTGTAGCTTACCATCTAATTAATCACGCATATTTAACCATTATCTAAATGCATCTACACCATGTTGAAATAACACATTACAGAAACATATAAATCAGTATCATACATAGAGTTCATGCACGATAATTAAAACTCATAATGCAAAACAAAAAACAGATAAAACACTTATCTTTTTAAAATAGTTGTGCAACCAGCTACTCGGGATGGATGTTCCACCCAACCATAGACTTGATGTTCCAAATATCAACAACAATTCACCCCCAAGTTGGGGCTAGAAAATCCAAAAAAAACGGTGGTCTCTCTTTGTCCACTCACAGTTCATAAAAATCCCACAACCCCTTGGCATTCTCCTATAGCTATCTCGATTTGTCATCGGCTCTCTTCCTCTCGACCTACCCAACCCAAGGAATGCACCCCTTCACTGCTCTTAATCCATCAGGCGTCCCATTTTTTTATCAGGGTCTCTCTGGAAAAGGTAACTAGGAAACTCAAGAGAACTCATTGCTAGGAAAAACTATCAGTAAAAAATAGCAGTAACTTGTTGTTACAGTGAAAATCACACAAGAGTTCACTCTTTAGGCCTAACAACCTGGTTCTTCTACAAGCCTGAAATTTTGTTTGTTCAATATTTAGCTCCACAAATTCTCCAGAATTCACCCTCCATTGTTTCTCCATCTATGGTGATATTCTATGTTGTTTTTTTGTTGTTCATTCAAAAACATGACTATCTAAAACTGCTCGCTCTGCCCATACGAATTTGACTCCCTTTTCCCCAAACAAGTTGACTCAAACCCAATCCCAAACTTATTGTACTTCAGCCCCATGCTCCCAATAACTATGGGATGTGGTGTCTCACATCCACCCTATTACATACATTCAGTGATTGGATTTGGAAACACTCAACAACAAAATACAAAAGTTTACTCCAAACATTAAAATCGGGAAAAATGATTGGGAATTAAACTCATGAATAAAACCCCCTCCTCTCTTTTGGATTAATCATCCCCCATCTGTGTCCATATCCCCTAGTAGGTGACATCACATTTTACATATTAAAATTTAGAAATACAATTTGCATACACATCGTTTGGCCACAACCACACTTTATATCTACATTAAGCATTAATTAAATTGGGGACTATAGTGGGGACGTTACACACCCATCAGGTTTGCTACACCCATTTCCAATTCCAGAGTGGAAATGGGAATTTGTCACCATTTATTTTATTACTAAGTTTCCCAAGACAATAAGGAAGTATAATTCAATAATGGTAGTGGTCGAAAAGATCACAAAATTTGTACATTTTATTCGAGTACAGATGACTAATAAGGCAGCTAACATTGCATAGATATACATGAACAAAATTTCTAAGTTGCATGGAGTACCTAAGACAATTGTTTCAAACAAATATTTGAAGTTTACTTCAAACTTTTAGAGTAGATTGTTTAAGGAATTTGGAAAAAAATTGAATTTTAGCACAACATATCATCCACAGACAAATGAGAAGATAGAGAGAATCAACCAAGTGATTGAAGACATGTTAAGGATGTTTGTGATAGATAAGTCATCCAAGTGGGAGAATTATTTTCATTTGGATGAGATTGCTTACAATGGGTATCAAGCTTCTTTGAAAATGAGCCCATTTGAAGCTCTATATGGTAGAAAATGTGGTACTACAGTGAGTTAGGACAGCCCATAAGACAGAATAAAACTTGGGCCAGAATTGTTGAAGGAGATGGAACAACATATGGTTAAAATTAAGCAGAATTTGAAAGTAACACAAGATAGAAAAAATATTTGTGCATATAATAACATGGCAGATAAAGAATTTAAAGTGGGAGAGCATGTATTTTTTGAAGTGAAGGCTAAGTGTTGGGTTTTTATATTCTTTGCAATGAAAGTCGAGTCGAGGTAGATTGACTAACGATCGAAGGTCGAGGTGGATCGACAACAAGTTGAAGGTCGAGGAAGTCAAACAGGCAAAGTTGAAGTTGAAGATATCGACAGTAAGTTAACCGACAAGAGGTCAAAGTGTGAGTGTGAGACGACCGACTAGAGACCGAATGAAGGACCGGCTAGTAGTCGATTGGTAACCCGACTTGGAATTTGATTGTAACAGAATCTTAGGATTTGTTGGATTTTTAGCTAATGATATGTTTGGATCTGTAACCATTTTTTTGACACCAATATTTAGGGTTTTCCCTGTTGTAAAGACTATAAATAGGCATGTTGTAAGGATGTAAATGCTAATGTTGTAATGCACTTATGCAGGTTAATGCATGTATAGTTATAGGTTGTTGGTCATGCAAATGTAAGTCGAATTAGCTACAGGGTTGTTCTTGCACAGGAAAGAGTGTATGATTTTGATCATGTCTTAGGTGTGTACCAAGGTTAGAGATGTAACCTTTTATTCATATTGAATATGACAAAACGATATCAGAACACTAGAAGGAATGTTGGTTTCTCCCGATTAAGGGTTCTAGCGTAAAATCACGATGTACTGTGTGATTGCTTGTTTCATTTATGTTTTTGATTAAATTCTTCTTCTATTCTACTAGGATTAGTGTGGAAGTGTCTTCATTTCCTGAAATGTGGTATCAAAGCTTAGGTTTTCCCTGATAAGTGAGTGATCAGAGCAGTGCTATGCTTTGGTGAGTGTACTAGATCTTGATTTGCCAATATTGAATCTGAGAACTAAACCCTAGGTACAGTAAGATTCGTAAGTCAGAAATTGTGTTAAAGATTGTGGTAAAGAATGGCGAGTAGTTCCAGAATAGAGATAGAAAAATTCAATGGCTAGAATTTTGAGCTTTGGAAGCTTAAAATGAAATATCTTCTTTTGGAGCGAGAACAATGGACAGGGTACTGTCCAGGTACCCATCTGACAGGCATGTCGACAGAAGAATGGGTGAAACTCAAAAGAAGATCAAGAAGTGTGATTTGGCTTTGTCTTGCAGATTCGGTGTTGTTGAATGTATCAGGTGAATATTCGGCCAAGAAACTATGGTACAATATGGGAAGCTTATACCAGTCAAAATAATTGGTAAATAAGTTGTTTCTCATAAAGAAATTGTATCTTATGAGGATGAGAGATGAAAGTTCTGTGACTGAGCATTTAAATGTGTTTAATATCGTGTTAATCCAATTATCACATGTGGATATTAAGATAATTGAAGGAGAAGTGTATCATCCTATTATGTTCTTTGTCAAACTCCTGGGATAGCTTAGTCATTGTTATTGGGATTAATACAATCACACTAGCGCTAGAGAATGTGGTTGTTTCTTTATTTTCTGAAGAAATGAGAAGGAAGAACATGGAAGGATCGACCAAATATGCTCTGGTAGTGAGAGGTCGATCGGTAGACGGAGATAAAGGCAGATTCTCTGGTAGAAAGTTCAAGTCAAAGGGTAGATCGAAGTCCTCGGTTTAGTCGACGCGAAGATGCTGGAAATGTAGTAAAGTTGGGAATTATAAAAAGGACTATACATCAAAGCCAACATAAGTCAGTGGTAGATCCAACGAGAAGCAATCGACTAAGAGAAAAATGACCTTGGACAAGGGAGGTGATGTGTATCTTGCGTCGACCAGTACACAGTCGAATCAATATGTTTGGTTGATCAACTCATGAGCATCCTATCATATGACACCACATAAAGAATGGTTCTATGAATATGAGAAATATGATGGGGGTGATGTGTTCTTGGGGAACGACTTGACAACCAAAATTGTTGGATGGGGAAGAGTTTGAATGACACTACAGGATGGGAGGAAAAGAAACCTTCCATATGTGCTACACATTCTGGGTTTAGCAAGAATTCTAATATCTTTCAGCAATATGAGTGATGTAAGCGTGCATACTATGTTTCATAAGGATTCATGCAATATGGTCAGACGTGTAATGGTATTAATGAAAGGAGTTTGGATTGGTACCTTGTAAAAGTTGTTAGGGAATGTCAACTCGATTGGATGCAACAACATCATTGCCCCTGAATGTAACTCAACTGTGACTCAAATCGAATCAATGTCGACACAAATCGACTCGACTTGAGACAAGTCAGTTCAAACCAACTTGCCAAGACATGATAAGATCGACCTGACTAGGTTATGGCACGAGAGGATGGGACACATTGGAGAAAAAGGAATTTGATCTGTGAAAAGAAAAGGTATGGTCAAAGGTTTTCCTAAATGTGATTTAGAAGTCGACTTTTGTGAACATTGCATATATGGAAAACAAAGTCAGGTGTGGTTCCCATCTGGAGCGACAAGGGAAAAAGGGATTCTAGAACTGGTGCATAGTGATGTGTTTGGTCTGATTATAGTGCCTTCACTCAGTGGATCCATGTATTATGTCTCCTTCATAGATGATTTTTCTAGGAAAACATGGATATATTTCTTGAGGAAGAAATCAGAGGTTTTCGAGAGATTAAGGAGTTTAAATCTCTTGTGGAAAACTAGATAGAAAAGAGGATTAAAGTGTTGAGGACTGAAAATGGTGGTGAATTATGTGGAAAATAATTTGATCAGTTCTATAAGCAGTGTGGCATAGCACTTAAAACTACCACACCATATACCCCATAGAAAAATGGAGTTTCTGAGAGAATGAATAGAATTTTGATGGATAAGTCAAGGATCATGCTCAGTGGTGTTGGGCTCACACAAGAATTATGGGCGAAAGCAGTTGAGACTGCAAGATATCTGGTAAATATGTCTCCTTCATCGGCACTAGTCAACATGAATCCAAATGAGGTATGGTCTGGTAAGAATCCTTCTATGGAACATCTCAAAGTATTTGGTTGTGATGCATTTGTGCATGTTCCCAAGGAAAAGAGGAGCAAGTTGGACAAGAAGGCAGCCAAATGTATTTTCTTTGGATATAAAGAAGGAATGAAAGGATATAAGCTCTGGGATCTTGCATCAAGGAGAAAAGTGTACAGTCGAGATGTGGTCTTCAAATAAATCAAAGGTAAATCTGAGCCTGAGGGAGTTGTTCAGGCCAAGAATAATCCTGATACGGTGTGGTTTGAACTGAGGAACAAAGAAGATGATTCAGATGAGTCGACTGAATCTGAGAAAGAGGTGGAATAAATGACTCGGGTGGTAAGGAGGTTAGAAAGAGCAAAGAAACCAGTTGAGAGGTATATTCTTCCCAAATTTCATTCTGCATTCATGATAACTGCCATCAACGATGAGCCCAAGTCGTTTGGTGAGGTAGTCAACTCGGCATAGGGAAAACTCCAGAAGGACGCCATGGTCGAAGAGATGGAATCCTTGTACAAGAATGAGACATGGGATTTAGTCAAGTTACCCAGTGGAAGGAAGCTCGTTGGTAGCAAGTAGGTGTACAAGAAGAATATTCCCAAGTCGAGGGAGTCGAATTCGGTGATATTTTTTCCCCTATTGCAAAACTAACTTCCATTAGAGTAATACTGTCTATGACTGTAGCATTCAATCTGGAGATAGAATAGATGGATGTGAATACAACGTTCCTACATGGTCGGGAACTGGAAGAAGAAATCTACATGAAACATCCTGAAGGATTTGTAGTAAAGGGAAAGAAAGAGTTGGTGTGCAAACTCAAAAGATCCATTTATGGTCTAAAACAATCTCCAAGGATGTAGTACCAGAAGTTTGACACATACATCCTTAGTTTGGGATTTGTGAGAATCAAAGTCGATCACTGCATATATTCCAAGGAAGAAGGTGTGTGATTCATATATGTAGCTTTGTATGTCGATGACATGTTGTTGATTGGAAACAACATGGACACAATAAAGGAGGTGAAGCAGCAGCTATCCTCCAAGTTCGACATGAAGGATCTCGGTGCAGCTAACTTCATTTTGGCAATGGAGATTAAGAGAGATTGAGATGCTAGAAAGCTTCGGTTGAATCAAACGAAGTATATTGAAATAGTTCTAAAACGATTGAACATGCAGGATTGAAAACCGATGAAGGTGTCAATTCCATTAGGAGCAAGGATTACTGCTTAATAATGTCCAAAGACACATAAAGAAATAGAGGGCATGGCATGTGTTCCCTATGCAAGTGTTGTTGGTAGTCTAATGTATGCAATGGTCTACACTCGACCAGACATTACCCATGCAGTAAGAGTGTTGATCATGTACATGTCGACCCCTAGAAAGGATCACTGGACAACTGTCAAGAGAGTATTCAAGTATGTGTGTGGCACTAAGGATTATGCTATATGCTACCAAGGAAAACCTAGAGGTGACAGTGGTAAATTAAATGTACAACGGACTGGCTTTGTCAACATGGCTTTGTCGACACCGACTAGGCTAGAGATATGGATCGATGGAGGTCGAACAACAGATATGTCTTCAAAATGTTCGGTGGAGAAATGATATGGATGAGTAAGCGAATGTGGTCATAGCCTTGTCAACAATAGAAGTTGAATACATGGTGGACACTCATGGAGGAAAAGAAGTGGTATGTCTTCAAAGGTTCTATTCAGAAATTGAGTTTGAGAAGAGAGCTATGAAGGTGAGTTGCAATAGTCAAAGTGCAATATTTTTGGCAAAGAACCCTCCTTATCATTCCAATACTAAGAACATTGATGTGCAGTACCATTTCGTAAGAGATATGGTGGAAAGTAACAAGGTGCTACTAGAGAAAGTAGACACGTTGGAAAACATAGTACACTCATTGACCAAGTCTGTGAGTGTTGTGAAGTTCTCTTGGTGTAGAGAGGAAATGGGAATTGTTTCCTTGGGTCTATGAAATAAATTTAAGGAATCTCTTGTTTCATCAAAGAAGAAAACAAGTGCGAGAATGTTGGGTTGTTATATTCTTTGTATTGAAAGTCAATTCAAGGTAGATCAACTAACGATTGAAGGTCGAGGTGGGTTGACAACAAGTCAAATGTCAAGGAATTAGTTGACCAGGAAAATAAGAAGTCAAAGATATCGACGGTAAGTCAAACGACAAGAGGTCGAAGTGCGGGCATGAGACGACCGACTTGAGACTGAATGAAGGACCCACTGGTAGCTGAATGGTAACCCGACTTGAAAGTCGATTGTAACATAATCCTGGGATTTGTGGGATTTGTAGCCAATTATATGTATGGATCTGTAATTGTTTTCGGGTGCCAATATTTAGGGTTTTTCCTGTTGTAAATCCTATAAAGAGGTGTGTTGTAAGGTTGTAAAGGCTAATTTTGTAATGCACTTATGCAAGTTAATGCATGTGTAGTTGTAGGTTGTTGGTCATGCATATGCAAGTCAAATTGGATACAAGGTTGTTCTTGTGTAGGAAAGAGGGTATGATGTTGATTGTGACTTAGATTTGGACCAAGGTTAGACATGTAACCTTTTATTCATAATGAATAAGACACAAGAGATCAGAATGCTCAAAGGAATGTTGGTTTCTCCTGGTTAAGGGTTCCAGGGTAAAATCTCGGTGTACTGTGTGATTTCTTGTTTCATTTACATTCTTGATTAAATTCTTCTTCTCTTCTGCTAAGATTAGTGTGGAAGTGTCTTCATTTCCTGACACTAAGAAGAGTTCATTGAAGTTTGGTAGTTGTAACAAGTTGTCAGCCAGATTCGGTGGTCCCTTTTGGATATTGGACAGGATAGGACAAATGTCATACATGCTTGCATTGTCTTCTTCCATGAAAGTGTGTAATGTATTTCATGTATCTTTGTTGAAAAAGTATATGCATGATCCTAACCATGTCATTTATTGGACTTTGTTTCAGGTGGATCCAAAAGGAGACTTCTATATACAACCAGTGTCTTTACTAGACAGGAAGGTCATGGTGCTTTGGAGAAAAACCATAGGACAAGTAAAGGTCCATTGGACATGCTACAGCCTTGAAGAAACGACATGGGAGTTAGAATATGCAATGCATGAGGCATACCCATGGTCATTTTTGAATTTTTGATAAAATTATGTATGGTGATGTGCATTGAGGACAGTTCCAAAATAAAGGGGGGGTGTTTTTTTAATATTAATAATAAAAATATGTCATTGGCTACAAACAAACAAGGAAAACATTATAGGGGGTTGTGATTTCACAAGACAAAATGAATTAGATGAGCTTCTTGGGGAAGAAACATGGCACATTATGAGAATTCATATATTTTGATGCTTTTTGGGGGGGATTCTCTCATTCTTTCTTCTCATTCATTCTTGTTCTTGTTTCTTGGAGATAAGAGAATATTTTTGTGGTAGAAATCCATTGCTAGTTGGTTGTATGAGAAGACTAGTTATTTATCAACGATGTAAATATGTCTAAGTGCATGGATGCATTGGTATTTTGAGGAAAATTGTCTGCAACTAAAAATATTTGGAGCTTCCAACATTGATATTTCCTTACCAAATTGTATTGGAGCCCTGAAAATAAGTGGAATAGCCTGAAGGACTGCATTGCAAAGAAGGGGAATCCTTTCTTTGGGTTGTGGAGGGTGAAGGGGAAAAAGAGTTGGTAAGTTGAAATTGTTGTGTGATTGAGTACACTATAACATCAAGAGAACTTGATTGTTTGTGTGAGATTAGAGTCAGCCTAGGCACCTGACCTTTTGGATTCATAGCTTTAGGTTGGGGGTGACCTACTACTGAGATATTTGGAGCAGCAATGTCTACAATTGGGTGGAACATCAAATGTCTACAGCTAGTTGGTAAAGTTCATCTTTAAAGATAAGTTATGTGTGTATTTAATTCAATATGTGTATTGTTGTTTTTATATTGTGCTTATTTTCATTGTGTGTTTACTTCCTAATGTGTATATTGCATGATATTTATGCATTGTATATACCATACACATTTTCTTGTTTCCATGCATGGTTTATTGATAGGCATGCTTCTTGTTTTTAATTAATATGGTATCAAAAGATTGAATCCATCAAGAATCTTAATTATTTAGGTACCAAAGCATGGGGTATGTTACATAATGGTATCAAAGCAAAAACTTGTTGTAACATGACCCGGCAAGGATCTAGATCTGTTACATTAGTTGGTTGGATATGTTGGAATCAAATCAATTTGTAGAAGTAAAATCACACTCATTATTTTCATTTTGGCACTATTTTGAACGATCTAAAAGTTTTGAGGAGGCAAATCTAAGTCCAAACTCATGGAATTTTTTGCATATGTTTGTTATAATATTTTTGGGTGAATAATTCAATTCCCAACGTGGAAAATATTTTTTATGTAATCTCTTAACTGGGAAAAATGGCATTGTGGAGCAAATCACTGCTCATAATAGTTATAACGACGCTCTTCAAAGTGCACACAAAGTGATTTCTAATTTGTCTCAACCAAATAGATCAGGAAAATCAATTTGAGCGCATAAATCAATACCAAAGTTTGTCTTTCATGTATAAAATTAGTGTGAGCAAATTGAAAATGATGGGTTGAATTGATATTATGTTTTTGCAAGCAAAACATTGTATGGGCAATGATTGTTTAGATATATCAAAAACATTTTGGGATGAAAACAATTCTCTATTTTAGCTTGAGACATGCTTATTCACGCTAGCAAGCAAAATGTTGTGTGGACAAGTGATATGGGTAAATTGTTACCCATATAGCCAACATAGGTAATGGCATTGATATGTAGAAAATTCATTGTGGAAAGGCAAAATAGTAGATTTTTTTGGTCTTCTTGTTTACACTTAATTTTCCTTGGAATGAAGTTCAAAGCACATATATTTTTATTCCTAGCTTGAGCATTTCTTGTGCCATTCCTTATATGTCAAAATTTGTTTGTAGAGGTAATTGTAATGGACATATTGAAAAATGTTTGTTTTATTGAGTGTACAAGAAACATAATAGTATTATTGTTATGATAATTGTGTGAAGTGTGGAAAAAAATATTGTAGGTACAAATTATCGTCTATATTCTTCACTCGTTAATCTATTAAATTGCATAGAAGGAAAAAATATTTGTGGTTAGAAATTATTGTCTGGAGTCTTCACTCACTATATTACATTGTGTATAATGAAAAATGTTGTTTGAGGACTATGCTTTTGCTGCCTCTTCTTTCAACTGATAATGTCGGAGTTGATACTTCTTGTCTAGTCAAAGCTAAAACCTCATTTATGGTTTTATTAATATACAAGTTTTTAATTTTATCACAAAGTAATGAACTCAATGAATTTCCATTAATGATGAACTTGATGGATAAATGGATATATTTTATGTTGTAGTGATAAATGGATAAAACTAATTGTGGAGGAAAATTATAATCATGTGTAACATTGTTGAAATGGTAGCTTGTGAAAAGATTGCTTGCAAGAAGCTAATCTTAAGTCAAAGAGCAGAAAAAGTTTATACAACCAAAATCATTGTGGTGTTTTGATATTTGTTGTTCCATAGTGAAATCTTGTTTTGGGATTTGGCTAATCTTAGGTGTTCTTGGCTTCATGCCATTATACTTCAAAAGTTGGGTAATATATGGTTGTGGACTATGTTTAATTGATAATGTTTTCTTGATAAGGCCATGCAAGCATCTTCATAAAGGTTGATGAGATTGGTCATTTCTTTTTTGAAAACCCATTTGTTGAAAAGAACTTGATTCTGAAAATGTGTCAAAGAATATTGGCTTGTGAATCAACAATTTGATTCCTAATCTCTTATTAAGTGTCGTTTGAATAAAGACTTGGACAATACTGAGTGTACATTATTGTTGATTGATTGTAATGCATGTGAAATGTAATGGTGATGGTAATGTTGCATGATGAATGCAAATGATGGCTTGTATTTGGTATTTATCTTATTGATGGTGATCGCATTATCGTTGTGTGTTCTTGTTGGCAACTTTAAGCTTGTTAAGGATATGTATTCACTTGTTTCTCTATATTCAAAACAAAATTCATGTTTTTATTTGGATTGTTTGATGACAGAAAATGGGTGCTACAGATGTATCACCAATCACACAAGTGTTGTTGCTACATATGGGCAAGTAAAAAAGAGGCACTCTACCTCTTTAGACCATAATAAAACTCTTAATCACTTCATATGATGAAGGTAGTTTGTATGAAGAGCTAGCTTCATTTCTAGAGTGATTCATTTGATTTGTAGAGGATAGTGCATCGCTCAATAAAATTCAACAATGTATGCCATGTCAATTCCCAACATCACTAAGATTGATTATTTATAGTTCCCAACATAAGTCATTATATCCTGCAAATGTACTCATACCATGTGTGTATAGAGTGATTCATAAGCATTTAATTTGGAGAAATGTCTTGTGTATATTGGTATAAGGTATGTGTGGTTGCAGTCTTGATGAGATATCGAAATCAATAGCAGCAACAGAAGTATCAGAAATAGCATGAGCAACAGGTTATCAATTACATCAACATAGGTAGTGACAGATTGGTCTACATTTATATTTCAGAGTGGTTGGATGGGGAAAGGAAAGGGGGTTGTACCCTTCTTCCGGTTGGAGCCTCCTTCTGGTTGGAGCATTGGGTACGCCTGACCTTCCAACTATCTTCTTGTTCGACTAAGTATTCTATATCATGTACCCCCACAATGAGAGAGGGGTTCTTTGTCTATGAATGATGTAAAGAGGATGCCTAGATGTCACTGAGGAGCATGGAGATGAACCAAAGAGCATATAACTTTCCCATTGTTTAATAATAAAGATCCTAGATGAAGCCAAAAGAATGTTGGTTTTCTCGTTTAGGTTTCCAGGGTAAATTTTGAGTTTTGTGTGTGTTGTCGTGTTTGAATTTTGTTGTCTATAGGTGGAATTATTTGTACTATAATTTAATGAATTGTTAATGAAGTGTATTGTAATTTAATGGCTTCCTGCATATTGTTTAGCAAAGTGAAATTTGTACCAGTTATTGTTTGAGCTCGTTTTATATTAATATGGTCCCCGTGGGCCAATAAGCCAGACTAACATCTCTTTAATCATACCCATACATTGATTCTGAAGGAGGAAATCGATGACCCTCTATTCTGAGCCATCGTTACTTATTTAGAAGCTGTTAATTTCGTTCAGAGAGTCGTTGGGGGTTATCTCACTCCCAAAGTTTATTTTTTTGCTAGTTAATGTCTGCACTTGGTCTGTAGGTCGTGCTAGACACTTTTGACTTTGTTGAGGCGTTTTCATTTTCCTATAATTCATATGGATCATACTTCGACTTCTGGGGTTGTTTGGGCTTTGATTAACTACCCATGAATCAAATACCCATTTTTGCAATTCAATCATCTACCAATGTCACCCCGTACATTTTTCTCTATTGTTGAATGCTCTAATCGACTTCAAAGATTTTTTTATGTGTTGTGAGTTGTTAAAATATCCCCTAAGTTTATTTTGTATGACGTGTGTCACTGACTTCATCCACTAAACATTTTTATGTGTCGTTGGTTATCAAATTTTTTGTCGATACTTTTCCCTCAATTGTTGGTTTCCAAATCTGAATTTCAAAGGATTTTCCTTCACGATTGGTCACTGAATTCATCTTTTATTTATTTGTTTTAACCATGGGTCAACCCATTTATGATGAGGTTCTTTCTTGGTCGACTTCCTCTTCTTCATTTGACTGACAATCATTCCCAGTCGACCCAATCCACCCACATTTCGACCAAGGTCCCATTTATTCGGTTTGACTCCCTTGGTCGACTCGACTTTCGACCAAGCGTCTAAATCAACTTGCATTTTTTCTGACTTGTTTCTCATCTTGATTTCCAGTTAGTCAACTCCATTGTTATTTGAGTTGACTCAACTTGTGGCTTGGTTGGTCGATTATTTCCCGTCATCTAAAGAGCTAAGGTTGTATTTCTTTTACAGATATTTCCATGTTCATGAAATGGTGAGACTCTAAGCATATCGGTTACAGATCATATGGTATCAGATGAGAAGTTTGAATGCACTTAGTGAGACCTGTATGTGTTAGCAACATTACTTGTCTTTGGCATCGGGATATCCAGGTCTGCAGGTTGCACGAGGAGCGCCCAAGCGCAGCGAATAGAAGAAGTCCTTTTCGGACTTAAAAGTATAGTGTTAATAGTCTAGATCCATCCATATGAGCATATCAACGGTTGGCGGGAAATCGCGAATAGAAAGGTGCGCCGAAGATAACGCAATGGATGGCACCCATATTGTGTGCAGGGAAAGATAACAACCGTCCATCCAGAGGACGCGTGGCGCGAGATCCACTCGCGTCGGCATTTCAGAAATCAGGAGTTCAAGCAGTAAAGGTTCCATGTTGTCCTATCTCTCGAAACCCCGAACCCCGAAAGCGCCGAAGGCGCTCAAAGTAGGGCCCGCAGTATCACGAGGCAATCTCGATCGTCCATTCACAGGAGACACCTGGCGCGTGATTAGGCTCCTCGCCTATTCGCTCATCGCGACTCCGACGCACAAAGAGAAACTCCTTCATATCCTCGATGCGTGAGGTGTCAGGAGTGTCCAGGTCCCGGGCCCACAACATCATCGGGAGAGTTCAGAGTCGTCATATCTAGAGGGACGCATGGCACCAGATTAAGCCGTCTCGGCGTTTCGCTCATCACGATTTCAAGAAGCAAGGATTAGCTCCTCCCCATTTGCGAACGCCTAAGGCACCTTGGGAACGAGCACATGGTCACAGCACGTGGTCACTTGGGAAAGAAAAGAGTTGCTCAAGAAGGGTCGAAGGCGTCGTGTATGTTCACAGAAGGAATCACTGCGATCTCCAAGTGCCATTTGATCTGACCTCGATCCTGTTTTTCACTTGGAGTAAATGAAGGCGAGAAAGGGTGGTTGAGGCCTCTCCTCATTCATTAAATGCGAGGAATGGAGGGTATGGCAAGCGGACTGCTCAAGAGGGTCCTGTGTACCCATTTTTCCAGAGAAGCCATGCCAAGTTCTCGACTCGCCAAGGAGGTCTACACACGCTAGCTCGGCTCTTAATGGCTCATCTACTTCCCTTGCAGGAGCCATGTGCAGTTAAGGTGGCATCTGACAAAGAATAGCCGTCTGATTTGGCCAAGGGGACACCAAGTCTTGGGTGCACGATCGGCCAGAGTCTGCATGCGCAGACTGTCAGAAGACATGCAGACGCAATGTTTTTAATGCAGCGTCTTGTTTTTGTTGTTGTTGTTGTTTTTGAGTATATGTAGGCGTTTTCGCTATTTTTGTAAAGGGTCGATGGTTTCGCTAGGCTCCCGATTGTAAAGTTTTGTTGCAGCGTTGGTCGCTCTGGTTAATGTATAAGGCATTTGAGACTTCTTACTTTATGGATGTCAACCTCTTTTTCCATCTCTTTGTTTACTGTGTTAGAACAGCTCGGAATTGGAGGATCCAGTCGAGTTGCACTGTTGTAGGATGATGTAGGTTGGATCACTGCAACAGTCGCATCGTTTCTAATTAGTTCTTGTGTTTTCTCAGTGCTAGAATGGCTTGGAATTGGAGGATCCATTCGAGTCACCCTTCATCTCCTTGAAACTCTGGACCAAGAGGATCTTGGCTTTTGAGTTTTTCTTCTTCAAGCTTCTGAAGGCCTGTTGCCCGAGGCAGTCTTGCTCACCCTTATCACAAGTCTTCCATCTACCACCCTTTAATCCATTTACTGACAGAAGTTGGATCAAGACCTCCCTTGTTTTCTACATGCCAGACCCAGTTTCCTGAGTTAAAGCTATACCATCTTGAGTCATTGTCCATTTGATCGCCCCATTAAACAAATCGTGACATAAAACTGATGGGCGTTGGGCTCTACTCCTGCTAGAAATCCAGGGGTGACTTCCAATGATAATAGTATGGTAAGTACCCACAGTGATTGCAAAATAAGTGGAAAAGAGTTGTTGTTGGGCCTAGAGCGAAGTAGAGCATCAAGAATGTTAGGGGAACATTATGAAGGAGAAGAGGAAAAAGATCCCAGAGTCATATTGGATCGATTTGAGCAAAGTTTGGCCACATTGATGTCAATGGTGTCATAACTATTGGAAGCAAAGAGAAAGGAAACACCATCGACAAATTATTCTCATGAAGGCCCCAAGAAGGAGTCAAATAAGCCACAGACAGAGCATAAGACTGAGCTAGATATGGGAGAGTGCAGCTACAGCAAGATACATGTACCTTTTCATGTAGAGGCCAAGGTGGAAATCAAGCCATATACTGGAGAAGTGGATGCTATCACACTAAACCAATGGCTACAACATATGTAAGTATACTTCAGCATGCATGAGGTAACTAGAAAACAAAATATATATTTTTTCTCAGTTGAAGCTTGAAGGCCATGCTTTGACATGGTAGTAAAGTGATGCAGTAAGAAGAGCACTAAGAAATGAGCCACTACTAACTGATTCGGAGGTGTTCAAGGACATGAAAAAATATCAATTTTATTAAATAGGATATGAGGAACACCAACAAATAGTATGGCATTACTTCAGGCAAAGACAACGACAATCAATGCATGAGTTCATGACAAAGTTTAGGTAGAGAGAAATTCATATGGGAGTCTCTCTCAAAAATACAAACATGTTAGTCAAGTATTTGGGGGAATTGTTGACTCATATTCATAGACAACTGATGTTATTTATGCATAAGACAATTGATGAGGCCGGTATTCAAGAACAGTACCTTAAGGGAGACAAGTGGAAGCCAAAAACTACTCACAAGCAAGTAGAACCACAAGAGTTGCAAAGAAAAAGGAAAACAAGAAGAAGTGGAATGAGAATAAGGTCGTGGCAAAACAAAAGAAGAAACACCTTCCATCCAACAATGTAAAGGATGTGATCAGAAGGGACACACTGAGGAGAACTGTTGGAAATTACACCCTAAGAAGTGCCCCAAATATTTTCAGGAAAGGAAGAATAAAGAATTGATACCAATGGATGTTGAGGAAATGGTGGATAGCACCTCAGACCCAAAGGGGAAGATTAATTTCACTAATATTTAGAAAGAGGTGGCATTATTTTGTAACACCCTGTTTCCCCCAGTTTGTAAAAATAATTGGACTAGACAAGAACTGTGGCAAACTCATAAATGTGAATATGTGATGTAAATGGACCTTGTGGAAAAGGTCAATAAATGTGAATAACATTATGAATTTATATTGCAAGACTGTTGAGAGGGGA
>JZKD02S1855548.1:0-16269 GCA_000966675.3 Picea glauca | reverse complement strand
AAAACATGACAGTTGACAATAGAATCATTGAAAAATGATGACAAAGGATGCACAAACCATTGAACAACACAAATTGTAGATGAGGCCACAAAAATAATTTCAAACAACATGGCTTACATATTAACAATAACAATCTTAAAGTTAAAGATAAATCATAGGATATTATTTTAGAAAATAAATTATTGTTCTAGATTAATTGTAAATGGACACTTATTATACTCGCGTGATTAAATGATTGGTAGTCAATGTTAAGTGTTGTGAAACAACCTTTTATGGTTGTAGAAGTTGAGTTATTTATACTTGATTGTAAGGTGATTTTGGCCCTTATCCCCCACATGTATTCTAATATAATTCATTTTATTACCAATAAAATTGATGTGTTCGAGGACACTTCATTAACAAAGTGCTATCAAAGTTATTGTTGGAAGGTGTTGAAGATGTACATTGGACATCTACCATTGGAAGAGGTCGAGGAGAAATTGAAGAATAGGGGATTTGGAATAGCAAAATTTAATGGTGAACTACTATTTCATATTCTTAATATATTTTCTTGGGGCAAAATCAAAAGGTATGTGGGAAGGAATTACTTGTGCCATTAAAAATTTATGTATTGCATTTATGTTGTTTGGGATGAAATTCTTGAACAAATGTGAAATTTGTATATATATAGTATAAGGAACTTGGTCATTTTCTTTCAAGAAGTTATCTCTTTATCCATTCTAATTTGTCAAAAAAATTCAGTAGTTTGGGTTCAAGATACAGTTTTTCTATCATTGCTAATCTATAGAAGGAACTTGGAAAACTAGGTTCAAGAAACCCTCCCTTTATCACTATTGTCAACGGTCCTCCCTCAATCTTCGTTCTTGTAAGTACCAATTCGATGTTCTTCTTTGAATTCATATCTCAATTCATTTAATATGAATTATTGACGGCAACTTCAATGGATATGTGGTTACTACAACAATCTTATACCCTTATACAAAGTCCAATGTTCTAGCCTTCTACATGTACTTTCTTTGACTCACATAGTGGAGGATCTCATTCCATTTTCAACTAGAGTGAAAAGAATTCATTTCAGTCACAATCTAAATTTGTTTAATGATGAATGTCAAGTTTAATGTTATGCCATGGGGTCAAAGATACGGTTTAATTATGTGCATGTCCCAGTAACCAACAAGGAAGAGAGAAGACGATGAGTGAATTTCTTAAGAACATATAAGGGTGTTCTCTATTTATTTGTCCATTTAGGCCAAGACTTGTGTATTAGACACTGATAAAAACCCTAAGAAAGTGCACAAGCAACCAATCCCTATCAAAAAAGATTCATAATTTATGAGATCAAACATATGTTGCATTTTAGAGATAGTTTATTCAAAACATGAATGCTTCCTTGATTGATAGGGATTATATCCCTATGATTTGCATATGTATTGTCATCTCTAATAATTATAATTAGGATATTATTATTGAGGATTCATTTGTTGAATCCTTTTGGTTTTTTAGTCATATGGACTATTTGAGAATTTTATGGGAATTATTGAGATATTTCCTCAACCTATTCCTTTTTTTGGTGTATGGATCCTATTTTGTTGGATCTGGAGAGTCTCTCTCCTCAGTTGGTTGTAGTAGTTTACCTCTTATAAAGCTATATAAGCTTCTTATTTGATCAATAAAAATTAGTTTAGGTTTTTATTTAGCATTTTGTGTATGAGTGTATGAACCCCGCTCTCTTGAGTGGGATTTCCCACTTCGTTGGGAAGTCCCACAGCATTGGTATCAGTGTAGCTTCTGATGTGTTATGAGTTTGCGTTGTTACTCCTTGCTTCTTTGAATATTTCTTTCTGATTCAGTGAATTCAAGTTTCAATGGCTTGTTTTAAATGTGCTACTATTTGTTTCTTTGTTTCTTGTCGATGGCATTCTTTGTATTTTCAGCATTGTTTCCTCGATGCTAGATTTGTATTTTGAGCTAACCTTGTGTGAAGAAAATGAGAAGGAAATCAGCTTTATGCCATTATCGTTTTATATCTATTTGGGATAATCAAATTTGTCCATGGCAATGTACAAACTGTGGCCTTCCTCAACAAAAATGTGGTCGTACAGCTAGCGTGGAGGTTCAACCAACCTTTCTCAACAAAAACACAGTTGTACAACCACCGTGAGAGTTTAATTTGGCTTCTATCTACAAAAACTTGTGATCTTACAACTCAAAAATCAATCTGAAAACTCAAGACAAGTGCCACAACCTCCACAGAGTGTTTTAGAGGGCATATTATAGCTCATTTTGAAGGATTTTATGTTAACTCAAATGGGTATTTTGCAGAATTTAATTGTGTTTCCTGGTTTATGAGATATCATTGATTGAAGTCTCAAAGGTCTATAAGACAATGTGGTCGCACATCCCTTCCATTTCAGGAAGAATTTTCTCACTCCACATGGTACCATAGAGAAAGTATCTTATATCAACGGAAATATCTCTTTGATACCTCAAACGGGTCTTCAACAAAATTTGATTTCATCACCTGTAATAAAAGCTACGGACAAAATTGCAACTAGAGATCCATTGGCTCTGCATCTCCTACCCTTAGGGGTTAGCTCCTTTTATTTTATCCTATAATTATATATTGTTTATATTTTGTAACCCTATGTGGCAATATTTTGCAATATGAAAATCATTTTTGAGTTAATTTTGTTAGGTGTGTGGTAGCTGATAGAAAAAATATAGCTACATGTTTCATAAAAGATTGTGTATTGCAAGTGCATAAAGAATTAAGATTGACTTGGATACATCACGTATCAAAACTCTTTTCCTAGATAAATGGTGAGCATTGTGGTTGTGTACGTAGGTATCTCAATAGATGGAAATATGTCCATATGATGGCCAATGGTTCAGTATTTACAGTTGGTATATTGTTTCATATCGCAGTCTTACAAATGACAAAAGGAGCATCATCATTTGATCTGGGAACCGACAATTCATTTTTTATATTTGGAGATGTCCATAATTGCCATCATCCACCAACATTTTGGGCTTCTTCGTAACACTACTTTGAGTAGTGATTTTTCCCACTCATGCATTTTCTTTACAAGTTTGCTTTGGTACCCGTGACTATGGGAGCTTACATGTCTTCTTTTGGCAATTACTCAAGGACTAAAACTCTCCACGCCAAGCTTTTGTTGAAGTATATTTTGGAGATTTTCAATAGCTCCACTCTACTTCGACATCTTTTTCACTTGGATCACACTTAAGTGCATGGTGTTGTAGTTGTTGGATTACTGAGAGGGGGGTTGAATTAGTAATAGAGAAATTTGATCATTTTTAACCATAAAATGCAAGTGTTATATCAATGTAACATTATCATACAATAGTTGCAAAGTAAATAAAAAATGAACAAATGAGCAATCATACACATACACAGTACACCAATGTTTTTACGTGGAAACCCAAAGCAGGAGAAAACCATGAAATGCTTTTTCTTATATGTCTTTAAGAATTACATTCATTGGAAGCACCAACTTCCTTTGTTTTCCAGTTGTAACTAGAAGGAGGCTCCAACCCCCTAGTTTCTCAGGCTACGACCTGAGGGAAGCTCCAACTCCCCAATTCTCTAGCTACAACTAGAAGGAGGCTACAACCCCCCTATGTTCTTCCGCTGCAACCAGAAGGTGGCTACAACCACATGTCCTTGCCCCGTCTAGCCGCCCTAAAATATAAGTAGAATGATGAAACCACTGTCACACTATCACTTTGAAATATACTGTTGTAAACTTGTACCAATCAACCTGCACCAAACAACCAGAACCATGTATCAACCATGCATCAACATGTACCTCAACCTCAACAAAAATCCCTCATCAATTTCATCATCCAAATCTGATTTGTAACTCTGTAACAAACCTGGTGTATATGATCACATACCTGCAAACCTTCCTCAATAAGAGACTAGCATTTTCATCAAATTTTACTTTAGTCTCACATGACTAGTTTTGGATTAGTCAACAACCCTAACTTGCAATAATCATAACTATGTACCTATAATGAATGAAGGTCTAAAAATAGTACACAATGTTTTTCAATGTCTTGCCTGCAATTTCTCTAGGTTTCACTTCTTGGAACCTCCCAGAAAAGGAGTTATAGCAAAAATGGCATACCTTGTTGAATCCTATCTTATTCTAGAGATCGAACTTGTAGAGAATACCCCGCACGGAATATTTGTTGTATAGATATGAAAATGGTACAAAACATACTACATATTGTACTCTAACCAATACATTTGGTCTTACTTAATTTGAATCTGTTATGAAGAAGTTATGACGTTTTTTCCTGAAACACTTGTTTTAGACTAATTTCAGGACTAGCCACAAACCCTATTTTACACAGCGTGTAACTCCCAAAATAAGATGACCCACAAGATGAAATGTGTATCACAATTACTTGGATATGTTTTCTAAACGGTCTCCAAATTTCGCAGTCTGAATCATTCTAGAAAAAAAATTATTGCAAAAATGGTGAAATGACCTGTAAACAACATACCTTAGAAAGCATCATCAAAAGAATTTATCCTCCCTTCAATTTTGGCCTTCTTTACTTCACCTTCCCTCTGAAATTTGTCTTAGATATCCTTTGGTTACCTCAGTCACTTGTAGATATTCAATATTCTCAAGTGTAATTAAATGAGAGACTATTTCCTCTTATTTATATTTTTATGTAGCTTCCTCAAGGGGTTACCTTCTAGCCATCTTAAACCACTTTCCTTATTTTGGGGCTAACCCACTTCTAACCACTTGTCCACTTAGTAATTTNTTTGTTGAAGTATATTTTGGAGATTTTCAATAGCTCCACTCTACTTCGACATCTTTTTCACTTGGATCACACTTAAGTGCATGGTGTTGTAGTTGTTGGATTACTGAGAGGGGGGGTGAATTAGTAATAGAGAAATTTGATCATTTTTAACCATAAAATGCAAGTGTTATATCAATGTAACATTATCATACAATAGTTGCAAAGTAAATAAAAAATGAAATGAGCAATCATACGCATACACAGTACACCAATGTTTTTACGTGGAAACCCAAAGAAGGAGAAAACCATGAAATGTTTTTTCTTATATGTCTTTAAGAATTACATTCATTGGAAGCACCAACTTCCTTTGTTTTCCAGCTGCAACTAGAAGGAGGCTCAAACCCCCTAGTTTCTCAGGCTACAACCTGAGGGAAGCTCCAACTCCCCAATTCTCTAGCTACAACTAGAAGGAGGCTACAACGCCCCTATGTTCTTCGGCTACAACCAGAAGGTGGCTACAACCACATGTCCTTGCCCCGTCTAGCCGCCCTAAAATATAAGTAGAATGATGAAACCACTATCACACTATCACTTTGAAATATACAGTTGTAAACTTGTACCAATCAACCTGCACCAAACAACCTGAACCGTGTATCAACCATGCATCAACATGTACCTCAACCTCAACAAAAATACCTCATCAATTTCATCATCCAAATCTGATTTGTAACTCTGTAACAGACCTGGTGTATATGATCACATATCTGCAAACCTTCCTCAACAAGAGACTAGCATTTTCATCAAATTTTACTTTAGTTTCACATGACTAATTTTGGATTAATCAACAACCTTAACTTGCAATAATCATAACTATGTACCTGTAATGAATAAAGGTCTAAAAATAGTACACAATGTTCTTCAATGTCTTGCCTGTAATTTCTCTAGGTTTCACTTCTTGGAACCTCCCAGAAAAGGAGTTATAGAAAAAATGGCATACCTTGTTGAATCTTATCTTATTCTAGAGATCGAACTTGTAGAGAATACCCCGCACGGAATATTTGTTGTATAGATATGAAAATGGTACACAACATACTACATATTGTACTCTAACCAATACATTTGGTCTTACTTAATTTGAATCTGTTATGAAGAAGTTATGACGTTTTTTCCTGAAACACTTGTTTTAGACTAATTTCAGGACTAGCCACAAACCCTATTTTACACAGCGTGTAACTCCCAAAATAAGATGACCCACAAGATGAAATGTGTATCACAATTACTTGGATATGTTTTCTAAACGGTCTCCAAATTTCGCAGTCTGAATCATTCTAGAAAAAAAATTATTGCAAAAATGGTGAAATGACCTGTAAACAACATACCTTAGAAAGCATCATCAAAAGAATTTATCCTCCCTTCAATTTTGGCCTTCTTTACTTCACCTTCCCTCTGAAATTTGTCTTAGATATCCTTTGGTTACCTCAGTCACTTGTAGATATTCAATATTCTCAAGTGTAATTAAATGAGAGACTATTTCCTCTTATTTATATTTTTATGTAGCTTCCTCAAGGGGTTACCTTCTAGCCATCTTAAACCACTTTCCTTATTTTGGGGCTAACCCACTTCTAACCACTTGTCCACTTAGTAATTTCTCCATTAATTGTATTATTCAAATAAAAAAAATTGTATCCACTTTGACTTATAGTACACTCATCACTTCACTTTATTATTTACCTTATAATCATCTTAAACCACTTTTTTTATTTTAGGGCTAACCCATTTCTAACCACTTGTCCACTTAGTAATTTATCCATTAACTTTATTATTTAAATAATTTATTTTTTACCCACTTTGACTTCTAGTACACTCATCACTTTACTTTATTCTTTAAATAATTTCTTCTTTGCAACTACTTTGACTTTTTGGGGCTTCTAGATGACTCATGAGGGTTCTCCAACTTCACATGGCCATAACTCTCTAATCGTGAGGAGTTATGTGACGTTCCACATACCACCGGAAATGGAATGACATGTACTATCCATCTGGAATAGTCTTACCTTCAAATATATTAAAATTCATAACATTATACATCAAAAAAACTTGGGTCTATTACCCAAACATTTGTGCTACCAGAATTCACTATCGGACTTTCTTCAAGGGTTGACATCAATGACAACCAACCCAAATAATCAACAATAGCCTTTTCAATAGCTTGTTTGCTGGGAGAATTTCAATTGGTTTTGAGAATTCATCTAATCCTATATGGATTTGGGTTCCAGGTCTTTGAATCACTGGTTTCTCCAATTTCATCTACCACTTTGTCTTTTCGGCATCAGCAACATCGACTACAATGCCAACAATTTTTCTATCTCGCCTGAAAGCATTGGAGGCCAATGCTTCTTAGATTTGAAGGGATGATTAGGATTTTAATCCTTATGATTTGCATATATATTGTCTTCTCCAATAATTATAAATAGGAGATTATTATTGAGGATTCATTTGTCAAATCCTTTTAGTTTCCTAGAAATATGGACTAATTGAGATTTTATGGGAATGGTTGAGATCTTTCCTCAACCTATTCCTTTTTTTTGTGTATAGATCCTATTTTGTTGGATTTGAAGAGTTCTTCTCTCAATTGGTTGAGGTAGTTTACCTCTTGTAAAGTTATAGAAGTTTTTTATTGGTCAATAAAAACTAGTATAGGTTTGTATTCAACATTTTGTGTGTGAACTCAACTCTTTTGAGTGGGATTTCCCACTTCATTGGGAAATCCCACATCATTGATTAACGTGTAAGGTTTTCTTCTCCAACATCAAGCGGTGTCTCATTTTTCATTCACCATCACACAGTAGTCCTCCTTTGTAAGTTGCTCACTTTTGTTGTCTTTTCACGGAATATTATTTTTTATTGGCAATGGTTGAAAACTGCAATGTATAAGGGAGTTAAATATAATGGCTCTTGGTTATAATGTGATTATTTATAGAGTTCTTGAAATTGACACAAATTTCCTAGTTTGAACATTTTGAAATATTGATTATTGCAAAAAATATATCATAACGTAAAATCTTAACATCTTCGTAAAAATCATCCATTGGATCTTGTTGAAAAGATCACGTTGAAAAGAGCATTCATTTTATCCTTTTGTACCATCAAGTATTGATTAGAGCACCGTAAAGCTTAATCAATAACTTTTTAACAACATTGTAGGTGTGTCAAGACCAATCCCATATAGTTCATTTTTTGAGTGGAGTGGCACATGTGGAGATTGTAATGTGCATGGTATTTCTCTTGATATGGTGGTTTTCTTATGGCTAGTTTTTTTATGGTGCTTACATATTTTTCAACCTAACAAGAATCCATGCATCATAAACAAGACACACAAATCTCATTTGCAAACATTTTTAAGGAGTATTTTGCACAGTTCATGCAATTCAATCTTGGTGACACAAGGTGTAATTTACAACTCCTCAACGTCTAAAGTTGCTAATCTTTTTAATAATTCCAAACTAAAGGGATCAAAGAATTACAAAGTTTTGAGTCGACCCATTCAAAGCACTCTAATCTACAATGAGTTATTGAAAGATATTCATAATGGGCAAACCCACATAACCCACTAATGTTGCACAATTAACGACGAGAATTAAAAAATGATAAAGCATTAGCACTTATTCATAGTACTATTCCCAACAAAGTCTTTGTTTGCATTGAGAATTGTGAAGATTCTTGATCATCTTAGAAGCCGTTAAAATTTGTTTGACTCTCGACCTAAGGCCAAATGTTGACCTTCGATTAAAATTATTACAGCAAAAATTGGAGATGTCATGGAATACATTTCCAAGCTCAAAAATATTAGGCATGAAATTGCTAAAACATGGTTTGTTAAAATTAAAGATAGTTCAATGGTCACAATTTTGATATCGAGGATGCTAGAGTCATACAAACACTTTTTGGAGACATTACAAATTATAGATAAATTGGAGAACGTGATTTTTGACAAATTAAGTGATTGTTAGCCAATCATGAGAAAAAGTTTGAAATGATGAGCAATATTAGTCGCAAGCACAAGCAAGAACACCACTAAAGTTTCAAATGGAAAAGGTCTTTTCCCTAACAAGGGTAATGGAAATCAACAAAATCTAAATCAATGTTCTAATAGAGGAAGAGGTTGAGGGTAAAGGGGTAGAGGAAGAAGAAAAATGACTTGGAATAAAAAAAGGAAAATAAAATCAACATACACAATCTAGTAAAAGATGAAGGGGACGAAGACAATGATTTGTTTTGGATACAATAAAGTCGGGCACCATGCCTCATATCATAAAATTCCCTTTGAGAAGATAATTATCGATAAGAAAACTTATTTTCCATAAACACAATATGCAAATGCAAAGAAAAATGAAGATTTTGAATATGTTTTTATGGCTTTTCAACAATCAAAAGCAACAAACTAAATGTGACAACTTATTCTTTTAAAATTGATTATGAAAATTCATGGATCTTGGATACAGGAGCCATCCAACATATGACTATTTATGAAATATTTATTTAGGACTTATCAGGGTTGCAACTTAAATTTAATGCGTCTAGCAGATGACACCACACACAAACCAAGTGAAAAAAGTTTAGTGAATGTATTTCTTCCGAGAATTGGGGAAAGAATGATTTATAATGTTTGTTGTGTTCCCACATTTAAGAAAAATGTGTACTTTTTGTATTGATTTTCCAATTAGGTCATCAAATTTTAATGGAAAAATGGTTCCTTTAAATCAAGTCGAAAAAGGATGACAAGTTTTGAAGATGGTAAACTTTTTAGGATGAAATGAATGATCATTCGAAGAATGAAAAAAATTGTAGGGTCAAATGAGACTCGAATTACACCCATCATATTGTAGCATATTTGTTTTGGACACTTGGATGTTGATAGTATCATTCAAGTTCAACAACAAGCAATCGTGAAGGATTAACCAACATTTCAAAAAGATAATGCAATATGTCAATTTTGTTAGCCTATGGGTTACCTTTACCAATCACCAAGTCTAAATTGTCACCTATATTTGTATTATTCATTTAAGATATTAGTAATATATATTCAAGTGATGACTAATGATTTAGTTAAGATTCCCTAGCCTAGTCATCATGCATGATTTTAGGATCTAGAGCAAATCTCTCTATGAGGTGGCATCACCCATTGTACTATAAATATGTAGCATTGGCCTGAATACATTTTAGTGTTGGGTAGTGAGCATTTTCCGCCATGTTGTTGTTCTTTTTTATGTTTTATCAATTGGTATCATAGCCATGGTAAAGAAATGGTGATAATATCAGAGCTCTTATGATCTTAAGGACCTGGTAACATCTTGGTAGTGATCCATGGAAGGTGAGAATATCAAGTTTAATGGTAGTGATCAATGAACCATTCAAATCTGAATTGATTAGTATTGATTGATGGTGAAGTGCAGTCGATGGTATGAATATGTGCATGAAGAAAGAGGATCCAAGAGAATTAACCGTGAAGCAGAGACAAGTAAAAATGCTTGAGTTGTATTATTTCTGCAATTCCAAGAGCAGCCAATGACAAAAATAAAGCCTGTGCATAATCATAATTATCTTTTTGTATTTTGTTTTTAACATCCATGATTGCTTTTGGTTATAAATTCCACCTAACTATGTTCGAATCTGGATGGTGATCTCTCTGTAATTAGATAATAGTATCATAAAAATGTGGGCATATTTTCAAGGCAATGACAATGATTGATCTACAGTTCTCATGAATATTTTGGCGCACTACCACAGGAATGCAAGAATAAGTTTTTTATTTCCTTGCACAAAACCATTTCCCAACTAAGCTACAAGTCGCAATCGATGACATATGTATTAGAATATAATGGATGTGCTCGTTTTACCATTGACAATATAGCTATTGTCTCCCAACCATAGACCGAAGCCACCCTCCGAGCACCTTAACCTTGACAGAGAATCACTCTGAAAGCAAACCCTAGGCTAGATAGTCAAACAAAGGGTAGCGCACATTTCCCCAAGGATAGCACACCAACAAGCGTTGATCAGATAGTCCAAACCCTAACCAAGAGATAGTCCAAGCCAAACGTGATCTNTTCTAGATGACTCATGAGGGTTCTCCAACTTCACATGGCCATAACTCTCTAATCGTGAGGAGTTATGTGACGTTCCACATACCACTGGAAATGGAATGACATGTACTATCCATATGGAATAGTCTTACCTTCAAATATATTAAAATTCATAACATTATACATCAAACAAACTTGGGTCCATTACCCAAACCTTTGTGCTACCAGAATTCACTATCGGACTTTATTCAAGGGTTGACATCAATGACAACCAACCCAAATAATCAACAATAGCCTTTTCAATAGCTTGTTTGCTGGGAGAATTTCAATTGGTTTTGAAAATTCATCTAATCCTATATGGATTTGGGTTCCAAGTCTTTGAATCACTGGTTTCTCCAATTTCATCTACCACTTTGTCTTTTCGGCATCAACAACATCGACTACAATGCCAACAATTTTTCTATCTCGCCTGAAAGCATTGGAGGCCAATGCTTCTTAGATTTGAAGGGATGATTAGGATTCTAATCCCTGTGATTTGCATATATATTGTCTTCTCCAATAATTATAAATAGGAGATTATTATTGAGGATTCATTTGTCAAATCCTTTTAGTTTCCTAGAAATATGGACTAATTGAGATTTTATGGGAATGGTTGAGATCTTTCCTCAACCTATTCCTTTTTTTTGTGTATAGATCCTATTTTGTTGGATTTGAAGAGTTCTTCTCTCAATTGGTTGAGGTAGTTTACCTCTTGTAAAGTTATAGAAGTTTTTTATTGGTCAATAAAAACTAGTATAGGTTTGTATTCAACATTTTGTGTGTGAACTCAACTCTTTTGAGTGGGATTTCCCACTTCATTGGGAAATCCCACATCATTGATTAACGTGTAAGGTTTTCTTCTCCAACATCAAGCGGTGTCTCATTTTTCATTCACCATCACACAGTAGTCCTCCTTTGTAAGTTGCTCACTTTTGTTGTCTTTTCACGGAATATTATTTTTTATTGGCAATGGTTGAAAACTGCAATGTATAAGGGAGTTAAATATAATGGCTCTTGGTTATAATGTGATTATTTATAGAGTTCTTGAAATTGACACAAATTTCCTAGTTTGAACATTTTGAAATATTGATTATTGCAAAAAATATATCATAACGTAAAATCTTAACATCTTCGTAAAAATCATCCATTGGATCTTGTTGAAAAGATCACGTTGAAAAGAGCATTCATTTTATCCTTTTGTACCATCAAGTATTGATTAGAGCACCGTAAAGCTTAATCAATAACTTTTTAACAACATTGTAGGTGTGTCAAGACCAATCCCATATAGTTCATTTTTTGAGTGGAGTGGCACATGTGGAGATTGTAATGTGCATGGTATTTCTCTTGATATGGTGGTTTTCTTATGGCTAGTTTTTTTATGGTGCTTACATATTTTTCAACCTAACAAGAATCCATGCATCATAAACAAGACACACAAATCTCATTTGCAAACATTTTTAAGGAGTATTTTGCACAGTTCATGCAATTCAATCTTGGTGACACAAGGTGTAATTTACAACTCCTCAACGTCTAAAGTTGCTAATCTTTTTAATAATTCCAAACTAAAGGGATCAAAGAATTACAAAGTTTTGAGTCGACCCATTCAAAGCACTCTAATCTACAATGAGTTATTGAAAGATATTCATAATGGGCAAACCCACATAACCCACTAATGTTGCACAATTAACGACGAGAATTAAAAAATGATAAAGCATTAGCACTTATTCATAGTACTATTCCCAACAAAGTCTTTGTTTGCATTGAGAATTGTGAAGATTCTTGATCATCTTAGAAGCCGTTAAAATTTGTTTGACTCTCGACCTAAGGCCAAATGTTGACCTTCGATTAAAATTATTACAGCAAAAATTGGAGATGTCATGGAATACATTTCCAAGCTCAAAAATATTAGGCATGAAATTGCTAAAACATGGTTTGTTAAAATTAAAGATAGTTCAATGGTCACAATTTTGATATCGAGGATGCTAGAGTCATACAAACACTTTTTGGAGACATTACAAATTATAGATAAATTGGAGAACGTGATTTTTGACAAATTAAGTGATTGTTAGCCAATCATGAGAAAAAGTTTGAAATGATGAGCAATATTAGTCGCAAGCACAAGCAAGAACACCACTAAAGTTTCAAATGGAAAAGGTCTTTTCCCTAACAAGGGTAATGGAAATCAACAAAATCTAAATCAATGTTCTAATAGAGGAAGAGGTTGAGGGTAAAGGGGTAGAGGAAGAAGAAAAATGACTTGGAATAAAAAAAGGAAAATAAAATCAACATACACAATCTAGTAAAAGATGAAGGGGACGAAGACAATGATTTGTTTTGGATACAATAAAGTCGGGCACCATGCCTCATATCATAAAATTCCCTTTGAGAAGATAATTATCGATAAGAAAACTTATTTTCCATAAACACAATATGCAAATGCAAAGAAAAATGAAGATTTTGAATATGTTTTTATGGCTTTTCAACAATCAAAAGCAACAAACTAAATGTGACAACTTATTCTTTTAAAATTGATTATGAAAATTCATGGATCTTGGATACAGGAGCCATCCAACATATGACTATTTATGAAATATTTATTTAGGACTTATCAGGGTTGCAACTTAAATTTAATGCGTCTAGCAGATGACACCACACACAAACCAAGTGAAAAAAGTTTAGTGAATGTATTTCTTCCGAGAATTGGGGAAAGAATGATTTATAATGTTTGTTGTGTTCCCACATTTAAGAAAAATGTGTACTTTTTGTATTGATTTTCCAATTAGGTCATCAAATTTTAATGGAAAAATGGTTCCTTTAAATCAAGTCGAAAAAGGATGACAAGTTTTGAAGATGGTAAACTTTTTAGGATGAAATGAATGATCATTCGAAGAATGAAAAAAATTGTAGGGTCAAATGAGACTCGAATTACACCCATCATATTGTAGCATATTTGTTTTGGACACTTGGATGTTGATAGTATCATTCAAGTTCAACAACAAGCAATCGTGAAGGATTAACCAACATTTCAAAAAGATAATGCAATATGTCAATTTTGTTAGCCTATGGGTTACCTTTACCAATCACCAAGTCTAAATTGTCACCTATATTTGTATTATTCATTTAAGATATTAGTAATATATATTCAAGTGATGACTAATGATTTAGTTAAGATTCCCTAGCCTAGTCATCATGCATGATTTTAGGATCTAGAGCAAATCTCTCTATGAGGTGGCATCACCCATTGTACTATAAATATGTAGCATTGGCCTGAATACATTTTAGTGTTGGGTAGTGAGCATTTTCCGCCATGTTGTTGTTCTTTTTTATGTTTTATCAATTGGTATCATAGCCATGGTAAAGAAATGGTGATAATATCAGAGCTCTTATGATCTTAAGGACCTGGTAACATCTTGGTAGTGATCCATGGAAGGTGAGAATATCAAGTTTAATGGTAGTGATCAATGAACCATTCAAATCTGAATTGATTAGTATTGATTGATGGTGAAGTGCAGTCGATGGTATGAATATGTGCATGAAGAAAGAGGATCCAAGAGAATTAACCGTGAAGCAGAGACAAGTAAAAATGCTTGAGTTGTATTATTTCTGCAATTCCAAGAGCAGCCAATGACAAAAATAAAGCCTGTGCATAATCATAATTATCTTTTTGTATTTTGTTTTTAACATCCATGATTGCTTTTGGTTATAAATTCCACCTAACTATGTTCGAATCTGGATGGTGATCTCTCTGTAATTAGATAATAGTATCATAAAAATGTGGGCATATTTTCAAGGCAATGACAATGATTGATCTACAGTTCTCATGAATATTTTGGCGCACTACCACAGGAATGCAAGAATAAGTTTTTTATTTCCTTGCACAAAACCATTTCCCAACTAAGCTACAAGTCGCAATCGATGACATATGTATTAGAATATAATGGATGTGCTCGTTTTACCATTGACAATATAGCTATTGTCTCCCAACCATAGACCGAAGCCACCCTCCGAGCACCTTAACCTTGACAGAGAATCACTCTGAAAGCAAACCCTAGGCTAGATAGTCAAACAAAGGGTAGCGCACATTTCCCCAAGGATAGCACACCAACAAGCGTTGATCAGATAGTCCAAACCCTAACCAAGAGATAGTCCAAGCCAAACGTGATCTACTAGCTGCAATGGCAGCTCTCCTCCAAACCTGTGCACAAAACTGGGCACTGCAGTGTGCACAAGTGCTGCTCTGCAATTCTGAGACTGCCTGCCAGAATGAACACTGGCCTCCTGTATTTATAGTAATTCTGGCTAACTACCTGGGCCGACTTCTCATTCTGGGTATCTGTCTGTTCAATACATATTATTTCTTCTGGCCAACTTCTTCTCTTGGAGGATAATAACCTAATACAAGTTATCCTTTTGAGCTGACATGTCTTCTAGGGTTATTAGCCAACTCATTAGGGTTTCTTCTTGCTTCCCGTAGTATTCTATTTTCGTCAGGTTTACATGTGGAGGTAAATACCTCCCGCAACTACCATAATATCAACACTCCCTCCTAGCTAGGGAGGTATTACAGGTAATGGTCTTGAGCACAAACATACCATTCACCCGGTAGCATCAACATAGTCGTCTAGACTATCTCATGATTAGATCATGAGCACCATCATCACTATCAGTGTCATTAGTTGCATCATCTCTCAGAACCATACACTATCTGAGTAATCGGGCATGATGCTCACTCCACAGAGTGACACAAGAGTCATTCTTCTAATCTAGAAGAATAAATGTTCTGAACCATTTTCTGTCTGGGAAATCTCTGTTCATTGATCATCCATCTAGTTGATAATCATTTTCAACACTTCTGATAGTCTTCAAGGCAATCGAAAGAATATCATTCAATAAAACACAATTGTGTCTATCCATAGTAGTACACAACTACAATCCATTGGTACACTACCACACCAAGTAGCACACAGGTACTTGATCAGTGACGTATAGTCACAAATAGTGGAACACATCCACCATAGTAGTATGCATATATTGTTCTAAAGATGTACAGTCTTCATAACAATCATCTGATATCAACCTACATAGAAACAATGTTATGATATAAACTGAATCATCTGGGCCATTCTTCCACTCACATCTGTGATATCTTGGAAGAGCATCTGCCCTCAGCTGGGAGAATTTTCTTGGTTTTGGATGACCGTTCCTCCATAGGTGCCTGTTGTTCACGTAACACTATTGTCTTTCCTTTTGCCATTTTTCTTACAGATTTTGGTGAGCTAGGGCCAACATGATCTACTTCACTACTGGATTTCTTTATTTTCTTTCTACTATATCCCTTCTTCCTATCTGACCCTTTACTATGCTC
>JZKD02S1855547.1:566260-606597 GCA_000966675.3 Picea glauca | reverse complement strand
AGGGCTCTAAAGGGGGCAGTGGGCAGACTCTCGGTTTTCCATAGAGATAATGGGATAGAGAGTCCTATCACTTCACTAAACGTCTTTGAATGAAGTGGGCTGTTACTTTTATCTCTTTTGCTGTTGGAGGATTGTGGGATCCTCACTTGATGTTTTATTTCCTACTTCACTTCGCTGATCCTGTTAGACCATTACAGTTTATTGATTTGGCATCTTCCGGTGATTGGGTTTTCAGTGCCTCGGCTTGCTGACTGCTTTTCATTGTAAAAAAATTATACATTTTATAAATTGGAATAATTTTCTCTTGGAAAAAGTCTCCATGTTTAGTTCCCATCATCTTTTATGCTCTCACCAATGGTCCTTGCAAAACATAGTTTTTGCAAATTATGAGTGACATGCCACATGGAAACTTCTTTATCCAAGTAATTGGTATCGACTTTATCATCACGTGGATTACTATATCTTATGTTTTCAAGCTACTACATAATGTTCTATACACATACCTTTTTCCATACATAAAGAAATAATATTCCCATAAAGGTTTTGGCTTAAGTCATTTTGATTCCTATTCCCATAAAGGTTTTGACTTTAAGTCATTTTAAGTCCTTTATGAAAGTAGATTTGCGCCATGAATAAATAATTCCAAATGAAAAGAGATTAAGTGAGGATACGTTACTTATGATTAGTATACATTGATGATAAAGGGCATGGCTGGAATTTTTAAAGATGAATTATATATTATCGCCGTTCATTCATATATTATGATGGCCATACTATTCAAAGGTAGCGTCTAGATGTTGTATAGAGATTACAAAGGACAACAAAGTGTAACTAATATGAAACTTCAAACACTGTTTGGTCCGATTTGAGAGTTTTATTTCCCAAGGTTCCGCTCAGCAACATGCTGAAAGATAAAGTGACGATGATTATAAAATGCGTTTCAAATCACCATTGAGATTTGAGCGCTGCAGAGAACACAGAGAATGGTGGCATGCCACAACCGCAAATCTTGTTGATTTATTAAAAGAAGCATCCAGATTGTAAGTTGCCGACGATATGACATCCTATTATTACAATGGTTACAAGCAAGCTGTGGAACCTCCAAAGGAAAATGATGATGTTGCTATTCACATCCATAGCAAGTTATAAAAACTAGTCGTCCAGGATTGCTACTGAGATTTATTAAGGCCATGCTACTGGAAATCAACAACCCTCACCAGATCAAGTCTTGACATCTAGCACATGCATTCACACATATGCAAATTTTCATGATGATTATGCTGCATTGTGGCCATACTTAACAAGGGTAGAATTGCCGGGACACAATCGCCACAAGCTCTTCCTAAATCTTGGTTAAACCATGTTGTATGTGTGTTCACGTCGTTGACACAAGTCTATGGGAATTAATACACATATCACATTCTTTGTGAATTAGGGTCGTATAAATCCATAAACTTGCCCACACATATTAATTTTGTATGCACTATCAAGTATATTGCATATTAATTTTGTATGCACTATCAAGTATAGCATTGTATTTTTATCGATGTGGATATTGGTGGCTACCCACTTTTTCCATCTAGTTCAAAACAATTTTTCAATTTATTATTTTTAGTAGTTTTTAATTTTTGGGACCATTTTGAGGGCTTTACCGAGTTCATTATCTATTAGGGTCTAAATGAAGGTTTTTCGAGATCGAGCTTCCTAATGATAGCCAAAGGCTTTGATTGAACCCCCAAAATGAATCTCCTCAAAGATACCTTTCCAATGAGCTATCATGCGCCCCAAACGAAGATCGTATGCCAAAGTTATGCCCCCGAGAAGTTGATACACCAAACTACCCAAAACAGGATCCACAAAATTGTTGGCTTTTCATCTTCGAGGGTTAGGGTTTTTGATTTCCTAATGATAAAAGGCCTTTGGAGCCTCATTGTAAAATCATCTTCTTGCGAATGCGAGTAGTGGACACATCTCTTCTCAGAGATAAGCTACCACCATTCTAGCGAGTCTTTCACTCTGTATTCTTATAGTCTTTGTACATTTTCACTCATTAATAGAAAATTGTGTATTACTGTATCTTTGTGGTTATGGTTGCATCTCTGATACATTTATGTTATATTATTGGATATCCGAGATATCTCTGTACATTTCTTTATTATGTCTCCGCTCTCATTTCGTGCCAAAAATAATCTGTATCATATTTGGATAAAATCGTCATTGTCAGGATAACATGTCTTACATGTACACATCATCATCTAAGACATTAAATTTGAAAGACTGGTATTATTGGAGAGATATTGCACCGTATTATAAGATATGATATTACAAAGCCTCTTTTGAATAAGAAATGAGTGCATTGTTTGTGAAAGCTTGAAAATATACCGAGATATAATATTACAGAGCCTCTTTTGAATAAGAAATATGAGTGCATTGTTTGTGAAAGCTTGAAAAGATATTGAAAACAGTGACAATATCAAACGAGCAGAAATGGCACGGGAAAGAAAATCTCGTCGTTTTTATTCATGACTCCAACCCTCTAAAGTTCGAAACGTAGTTTTTAAACTAATCTTGTTTAATTAGAAGAAATAAAAGGCAGTGGTAGCTCGTACGGGTTAATCCAAACAACTCAAACTATCAAAACCACCCATCAGATAAGATAAATTGAGCAACGAACAACCGGTTGGAAGAGGAAAAACTTTGAGAGAGGTATGCTTGGAGTGTAGTGAGGTTTTCTTCTTTAAATAATCATTCATCCTCTATACTTTCAATAGGGATTGACGAAATTGTTGGCAACATGGAGTCTTGTGAAGCAGCGAAAGGATGAAGTGAGGATGAGCTTTGTTGGTTCTCATAAAGTGAATGGTTTACTTGTCAGTTTGTTGTATTTAGGCCTGATTTTATTCAACACTAATCAGTTTCTGATATGTAGGTTCTCACCTTGTGTTATCACCACCATTGCTCCATTCTGTTTTGGCTAAACTTTCTTCTTCTTTCATTCTTGGTCGTTCTATTGTAACTTTGTTCTAAAATTGCTAAAGGCTAAATCCCTGGCCAAAGTCTATGCAAAGACTTGTAAATTCCAAAAATTCAAGAATTGTATGGGGAACATTTTTAAATAAAGATCAAAATCTTTTAAGCTCTCAAATTGTTTTTTTATTTGTTTTCTTTTGAATTTCAATTTCTTCATCTTTTTCTTAATACAACTCTTAAAAAATTAAAAAAGAAAAGAAAATAAAACAAACTAATGAATTTATTACTTTTGTAAAATTATTTATATAAGTTTCTTTCATTTTTTTATTAGCTAGTTTTAATATGTACAAACTTTTGTTTATTTTCTTTACTTTATCTTTTTAGTTCTCTTATTATTGATTACATTTTAACTTTTAAAAGAAAATAAAAATATTATCATAGCACTAACATATCTACATTAACTCTTCATTAGTTTTCTCTTAATTTACTTTCTTACAAAATAAATACAAAAAAATTATTAAGTTGGACTTTTTCTTGTACATATTTTCTTTAGTTGTTTAATTTCTTTTAAGTTTTTATTTAACTTTGTTATTTCAACTTTATGAACTTATACACAAAAGCATAAAAATCATAAATTATAAAATGCATACAAATTAAATATTATTAAAAATACAAAGCAAAATGGAATTCATGCTTGGACTTTAGGTTAGAGAAGATTTAGCTTAGAGTCTAATGTGTTTTCTTGTTGGGGCTTTAAACCCAGGGTGAGATTCTTGTCTCTTCATGCCTAGCCCCATGTGAGGTCAAGATATTGGTGTTGGAGACTCTTTAGTCCTTTGACATCAACATTGGTTCGAGCCAAATCTAAAGGAGAGGACACATGCCACAGAGTAGTGTTAGCATCCTCCTCAAATTGAAATAATTTGTATTGTTTGATAACTTTAGCGGGATTTGTACTTGACTTAATAGGATTATAGTGATTATAGATGCTTCCGATTAAAGAAGAAGTTGAAGCTTGTTATGAAGTAGGTCTGCTTGTGCTACCAGAACCACCAAAATAATTCGTTTGGTTACCTAGGAGGGAAATATATTGGTATGCTTGTTACCTCAGTCTCAGAATACGATAAAGACCTTCTAAGCCTTGGCCGAAGATTCTCTAAGATTGCTTTTCTCCTTCCTATTTCAAAGAAAAGATCAAATTTATGAGGTATAACTTTTTCTCATGTTGATGAACGAGATTGGGTGGTCGTATCGAGAAGGTCAATTTTGAGCTTTCCTTTGAAGGGCTTCTCTTTGTTCTCGGATCTCAATATCACGAGCTATAGTCTCTCAAGAACGTTCAAGTTCTTCACAAGTGCGGGTGGTTTCGAGGATAAAATCGAAAAGACACGATGTAATACTTCTTTGGTCCAAAAACCTCAAGTTAGGTTGTTGTATGGTAGGTAAAACCATTAATCAAAAGAATATAAGAAAGAAAATAAAGAAAAGAACTAGAGAGTAAAAGATACTCCCCAGTATAGTCACCAAATAAATCTCGAGGCGAGGAATGGATATATCTTCACTCAAGCATTTTCAAATCTCACTAGGCTAGGTGAGATAGACAAGATTATCACCCTAGGCTTATAGCATGTCAAAAATCTCAATTAGCCCTCAAGAAATAAGTTATTGGACCTGATGCTATTATAAGATCTGTATGTTTTGATATAAAATAAATTTAAAAAATAGAAAAAAGGTACTCGCAAATGAAATTTATGAATAGTTGAATAAGTAAATGCAAGATAACATAAATTTGAAAATTCAGTAGACAACAAGTCTCAAGAATGAGAAGAAATCAACAGATGATTTTATTGATATATTTCTGAATTACAACCAAGTTTCTCTCTACAAACCCCTTCGAGGTTTTGGATCAAAATTATACTCAGAAGTCTAAGATGTAATTTTAATTCATCCATAGACAACTGGTGTCTCAAAGAAAAAGACTAAGACTGAAAATAAACTTGATCAATCCAAGCTACAAGGAAATCATAGTCTTGATTCTACAAAATAGCATCAATCAACATTCAAATTGAATTCAAAACTTCTAATTAAGACTAAACATTCTATCAAGATGAATTATTGACCAAATTTCCAAAGAAGGTCATTGCCAAACTGAGAGTGGTTCATGTTTTTCACTCCTCTGGTTATTTGCAGCCCCATAAGGCTTCCAAGATCTCTTTCTTTCCAACAAAGGAAGAATTTATTTGATCACTAGAAAATGCGAGTGACCTAACATATCTTCTAACCCTATACTATTTTGATTCGCCCAGGTTCTGATCAAGATGAGTGCTTCGACTGGGGGGCGCCCCCCCCTCCTAACATCAACGTTACTGCTTTTCAAACCTTGGTCATGATATCGATCAAGCCAACGAAGATGCAACCCACCATATTTGACAAAACGTTAGATGGAATCCAAAAAATCGAGCTACCCTCATCGATAGCCAAAAGGAAAGCGTTGGCTCTCACAAAATGAGGATTTATAGACCAATTTATTGGTATTTGGCCTTCATCGAAATCTATTTCCTTATGGTTGCAAAAAACGTGAATACCCCTCATCAATGGCTCCCTAATTTCAATCCTGAAAATGATGTACCCTCTCCAGTCCTGGTCTGGATTTGACTACCTCACCTCCCCCTTCACTGTTGGAGTGACGATGCTTTGCGTTGCATTGGGAATTCCCTGGGTTAGTATATTGACAGAGCAGAGCTGAAAGAGAACATGTTTTCCTGTACATGAATATGTGTTGAAGTGGACCTTGAGAAGGGTATTCCAGAAGCAATCCTTATTACCCTTGATAGTCAGCAACATGTGCACCAACTAGATTACAAGCAACTCACATTTAAATGCAAGATCTGTCACAAATACAACCATTTTGCAAAAAACTGCAAGAAAGGCCCTCAATCCCAACATCCAGGCAACATATCTGATGATCAATAGACGATTGTTCAAAGAAAGTTTGGTGGAGGTCCTAACAATTTTGGTTCTGGGCCTTCATCTGTTCCCTCTTCCTCTGGGGTTGTTATCCCCATCCCCTCAGGTCCCTCCTCATCTGTGGGGGTTCCTAAAAAAAAGAGTTTTGACACTCTATCTAAGCTCATGGACAAGGAAACCTCCCACGTTGTAGCAGATTCAAGCATAGGAAATCAATTTACATCTTCAAATCCTACTTTACAAGGAACATTCTCTTACAAACAAAACCTTAACGCAAAAGAGAAGAAAACAAAGTAAACCCTAACAGATCTCAGATGGAAAGATTGGGACCAATGATAATAGGCCTGGAAGACATAGAAATATTTAAAGATGTCGAAGTTTCTTTTATAGATTTGAAAGATCGTGATTCAAATGCAAACTTGTCGGTTGATGAGGAATACGAGGAAATAGATTTCGAAGAAAATTTTCCAAGAATATCAAGAAGGAGAGCTTAAAAAATTCTCAGAGAAGAGAAAGCCAACAAAGAAATTCAGCTTGGCTCGTAGAACACAATCCCAAAGATGTTAGGACCAAAAAAACAACAAAAAATGGCTGGCAATAACCCATCATCGAAAGGAAGTATCCCCCCCATCCACACAAATAATGAAAGTTGTCTCTTGGAATTGCAGGGGTTTAGGCAATGCTCCAAAGATATATGTTGCCCAAGATCTTATTATAAATGAAAAACTGCCTATTCTCCTTCTCCAAGAGAGAAAATGAAGGTTGAAGACATTCACCACACATCTCTAGGAACTCTGATGGGACTACATAGTTGAAGATGAAAGAGTAGCCTCTGGTGGTCTTTGTACGCTATGGAACAAAGATGAAATTAGTTTCGTATCTTCTATCCAAAACATTCATTGGATTTGTACTAGATTTAAAAATATTTCTGATGGTCTTCTTTTTATTGTAATAAACATGTATATGCTAGCTAACACATTGGAGAAACCAGTTTGGTGGGCCTCTCTCCAACATCTGAAGGATATTGAGAATATGTCATATTGCATGCTAGTTGGCGACTTTAATACCATCAGAAGCAATGCCGAAAAAAAAGGGGTAATCATTGCTTGTGATCCCTCTACGGAAAAAATGGAAGAGCTCATTAGTGATTGGGATCTTATTGATATCGTTCCACTCAATGGAATTTTACTTGGTCCAACAAACGCTTTGGGTCGGGCCACATTGTCATGCATCTTGACCAGTTCTTAGTTCATAGTGGACTCTTCTCCTCTACTTCCACCCTCAAATCCTTTATTTTACCTTCTTTAACCTCTGACCATAAGCCAATCTCTCTTTGCCTTCACCTTCTCCCTGTAACATCCCGCTCTTGCGCACACCGATTATACTTATTCTTTGAGTACACTTGCGTGCAAGTGATCCGGTTCATTATATGATTGACTGTATCGATTATTGATTATGATGATGTTGTGGATCTGATGATATGTTGTTTACTATATTTCTATCGACATGTGCTATTGATTGGTTTTTCCTGAGTGTGCAAGACTCTGGACCGACTAAGGATGCCGATGGCATCGATGGACCTCTTTGGACTCCGGATCGAGTCAGGGAGTGGGCTATTATGGTTTGAGTGTTTTGATATTGCATATGTGACATACGACTAGTATATTATGATGTTGATTTTGGATCACTGACATGTTTCATTGATGGATGCAGACTGGCAATAACTTGCTAATCAGGCTCACATTTGGAGTAAAGGGGTCATGCACGACAACCAGAGATACTGAGGGAGAGGTGTGGCAACAACCCTACCACAACCTACTAACACTCTCGCCGTGGCTTGAACTGTAGGTTAACGATTACCTAGTTCGAGAGATCCACGATGCCGTGAGGGCAGACTGTGACAGTGGCTCACGAAGATTCTAAAGGGCGCGCAATAAAGCAGGGTCCTTATTCCTTAGAGGCCCTTAGTCTCCCCCAAGGTCACCTGACGAAGTATTGACTCCAAGGGTTTGACGTCTACCAAAATCAGTCAAAAGGCGAGTGGCACCCTTGGAGCACATAGTGCGTCTTGAAGGGCACGTCACAATTTTTAACACCGGTAAGTTAATGACCTTAGTACCTAGAAAACTATGTCTCCTTAGGACTTGGTCAGCCTTAAAATGAATGTTGCATGAGTAAGATTTATAATCATAAATTCCCTTAAAAACTTTTTGTCGAGCCTAGTGAATTTAAAAGCCTAGGTCTAAGTAGGATTTGAGGACAAAATTTAATCAAGCAATTAATTAAAAGGGGGAAAAATCAAATTAGAATTAAAAGGGGGGAGAATCAAATTTAGAATTAAATGGAGGATTAAATTATTTAAAGGATTAATTGTTATTTATGTGCAAAACTTGCTAAATTCAAACTTAGACGAAAAGGGGAAATTAATTGCAAAAGGAATGTGGAACATAGAAGGAATCTAGTATAGATAGCTTTCCTAAAATGAACTCAACTAAGCTTTAAGAAAGACGTCAGTCATTAAGGGAATGTGAGGGAATAAAGGGACATCGAGGAGCGTTTTTATGAATGCTTTTAGGTGTGTGAGGGAAATAGGCAAATTGAATTAATTAATTAATTAATTTCTGGTGCAACTAAGGGATCAGATGACACGTGTACGGGGGAGGTTTATCCTAATTAAATTTGATAAAAAGAATCTAATGAGGGTTTTGACAACTAATCACTAAGAAAACTCTATAAAAGGAATGGCAGAGGAGGAGAATGGATCATGTCTGGCGAGCGTAAGGTTATGTTGTCAATATTTTTCTTGACTGATTTTACCTTGTGGGAGTTGGGATGCCCAGCTCGATTAGAGAGTGGTAGCTCGAACTTGCGAGGCGAGGTGGGAGATAGCTTTCTCTGGTTCGTGTGTGTGGTCCCTTTGCGGCTCGGGGGGCTCAGGGGGAAGAAGAGTACCCCTAGCGTTGGCTGGGAGGTACTGATGTGGTCTGCACAATTGGCAAGCGAAGGAGTGGGGCCAAGTCCAGGAGGAGTTCGTCGACAATATCCGTATGTGTCGACGCCAGATCAACGGTTACGGTATTTAGTTATTGTATTGATTAAAGAATCATTAGTTAATTTTTGGCATGAATAGAAGGTGGTTAATTTCATATGAAAGTTTATACATTCCAACAATATAATTAGTGATACGAATGAGATCTAACGTTTGCAATTTCCTATGAAAGTTTATACATTTCAACAACTTAATTTAGTGATCAACAAGCGAGACAACATGAGGAGCGCAAGATCTGGGCGGGCATCGTCAACTCTCCGTGGTTCTTGTTCCGATATTTATATTCTGTGAATTTTATTATAGTATTAATAACTAGTGTTTGAATTGGGAATCCACTCTGGATCAATTTGTGAAATGCAACATAAGGGTATGATCTGTGTAGAGATATAGTGGATTGGTATCGAAATGAGTTCTAGTTTTCATCATAGTCCTTACCACTGTTCATGAAATTCAGTCGAATATTGATGAATACATTGGTGATAAATTGATTTCATTTTCTGTTAATACTATGGAAAAGTTCTATAAACTAAGTCAATCGAAAGTATGAATCTAATGACTGGCACAAGAATTAATTATAACTGAGGTTGTTTATCTTATTTATCGTCCTTCTCGGATGAAAATTTCAGACTGTTCAATGACCTGCTTCTGTTTATGTATAGTTGTGCCCCTTCCATTCGCCATTCGATTAGTACTCGCAGATTGCTCTACCAGACTATATCCTTGGAATATCTCCATGCTTTTTATTCTGGTTTGTTGATAGTCATTCTGATTGCACTCTGGTGTTTATCCACTATTCATTGAATGTGGGTTGGGGTGGATCTTGTTGTTGCTTTTCAATATGAATTTCCCCTTACCTGATTCTACAGTTAAATCCAATCGGAAGGCTCTTGCCTTGCTAGGCGATCTGGTGAAATTTAAATTCTTTGCTCCATCTAAAACGAAACGTCTCTATCCTTCTGGGCGAACTGGAACACTACTTGTTCCTCTGCGATTTCTTTATCAGTTATCTTTGCGCCAATCTTAACTAGACTGCGTTTCATAACAGATTCTGTGTTTCTCTCCATTTTATCCCTACATTTTATCCTCGAATGGCCCACATTTTCCTCCACTACCTCTGCGAATTTTGCTTGCCATCCCTCGACGACTGGCTAACACTCAGGCACATCCTTGGGCTAGTCTTACCTCGGCTCTTGCCCTAACGCTCGATGTTCCATCCCCTTGCTCGTCTTGCTCTAACGCTCGATGTTCCATCCCCTTGCTCGTCTTGCCCATAATCTCTAACGCAGTCCCTCCACTCACCTTAATCTACCCACACAGACTTAACTCTGATGCGCTCAGTTTCTCACGTGTAGTCATCCACTCTCACCCGTTTTTACTCACTCAGAACGTTTATCTTTATTTAATGCTCAACGCGAATTTCCAGCACTTCCAATACTAATTAATATCTTATTTCAACTATATGGTTGATTGATTCAAGGTTTTATTCTTATTTTAGTTTACCTCTTTTTAATGATGAAATCCTCATAAAAATATCATCTCGGTAATGCAAGAGATTTTAATATCTCTTAGATGATGCTCTGTTTTAATTATTTGGATTTTAGTTGCTTGAACGTAAGTCCTCTAATATTGGATTTTAGTGGCTTGTAATGTAAGTCTAATGTAGTATGGACATTGTTCCCAATAATTTCGTATTGAATGGATTACTATATTTATTCGGAACATCATATCAATCTCATTTGCTCTTTAGAGCTTGAAACCAAAAGACCAAATTAAATCTAACCAATTATATCTCAACGTTGCCTTCCAACGCTTTCAATACTAATAGAAAACCTTATATATGATTTTTAATAATTATATATTATAATATAGATAATATAACCTTGGGGTGATGGTGATGATTGAGGTACTTCGAGACAAACCCGGTTGTTAAATGACAATTCTTTTATTTATTTTAATTAAATTGTTTTAGGATTGAAAAACAAATTCGCAAGGAAACCTTCACAACCTTTTAATTTCTCGGAGTGAACAAGTTATGAACTTAATTGCAAATACAAGCATTGTAAAAATTATCCCTAATGCGTGCATGAGCATTCTAAACAAAAGCTGCCCTTTTAATGTGTAGATCTAGAAGAATCAATAATAAAAACTACCTTTGCTCATGTTCTTCTCAATAACTCATGGAATTACAACCTTTAAGGAGTGGGGATTGAAGTGAAATTGTAGAGTGGGTTGCTCGCTTGATAGTGATTATGTTCAAGTTCGCCATAATTGTGTGGAAGAAGCGACTGAGCGACTTGGACTGAGTCTGCGATGATCTTCCTCTATTGGTATGGTGTAATGTGTGAGTTTGTGTCATTACCTTCGCAATAAAAACTTGGTCTTCTGAGACAAGCAACTTGGACCTTGAGTAAGGAACGTTACACTTAGTACCTTTGTTATAAGAAACCCTAGCTATAAATTCTATTGATGTAACTATAGTATCAAAGCTGTGTCCTTAGTAATTATTATTGTCCAATAATATTATATTGGTAATGCCCGAATATGTTTAATTTAGGGGATAATATCATTACGATGATAAGTTGGGTGTAGGATTACTTTAGAAACTAGAAATCTTGTTCGCCATGACTAATTATGAATGTTGCACATTGGGTTATGTACTTAGTTTTCTTCGCGCCTTGAATTACTATGTATAGACTAATGCGCATGAATGTACTGGGTGAATAATTGTTTCTCTTGCACCTTGTGAAATAACTGAAGTCTCTTGCGCCCTGACTCATGATGTTTACAAGTTGGATTAATTGTATAGAATGCTCGCGCGCAGTTCAATGATGTGATCTACGACTAGTCGAGGATTTAAACTCCTTGTGCGCACTGATTGTAATGGTGGTATGGTTTAGAATTTAGTTTTTGCGCGATATGGAATTTGTTATGAAGGATAATGGCATTTACGGTTGGGATTTGCACCTCGTTTATAACTGACACTTGCTTTGCACTATGGATCCGTATGGTCTAATTTGTGTTTACATGTCGCCCTCCTTCGTTGATGCGTTGATGACATTGTAAATTATTCTATGATGAGTAGGGAGATGCGTTTGGGTGTCTTTATTCTTTATGATTCATAAAGTTTATGCCTCATCATTAATTATATGAATGCACTGTTTTGGGGGCCGCTTTTATATTGTGTTAAATTTTGTTGCATTAATAAAATGGGAGACGTGTCAATTTTGTTGTCATTAATTTAACGTATGTCCCTAACACAATAAAAAAAAATTGACTGGTTGTTTTCGCTTGTGGTCATAACAACAAGGTCGTTACAGTCCCAGATTTTGGCCCTCTCCCTTTTTGGTTTCTCCCCCTTTGGCTCGACTCCCCTAATGTTGACATTATTATCTCAAGCACTTGCCGCACTTAGGTCCCTAGCACCCCAGTCCATATCTAGGAACATAAACTGATTATGGTCAAATATGTTGTTAAAAACTGGGCCAAGACCTCCTTCCTCTCTCCCTCTTCTGCCTTGCTTACTCTAAAAAATAATCTCCAAACCCTACAGTTGAAAATGGAAGAAGATGAGATCTCTCATCAAGTGATGCAAGAAGAATTCGTGCTCCAAACCAAAATTCAAACTGAATTGTGAAGAGAAGAGGAAATATGGAGAATTAAATCCAAGAGCTTATGGCTTCAAGCTGGTGACCAAAACACAAATTTTTTTCATAAGAAATCCAAATCTCTGCTCTCCAAAAATAATGTTTCTATCATCACTAAATATGATGGAACCCAAATCTCCAATTACAAAAGAATTAAGCAGGCGGCTCACACCCATTATAAATACCTCTTTACCCAACAAGAAGAAGTTGATATTTTAAACACCAAAGTCAGGGTGGAAAACATTCCAAATCTCATCACTGAGGAAGGAAATTGTCTCTTAACTTGAGCCATAGAAGAAGCTAAGGTTCAAGCGACCATTTGGAGCCTTGGGCCCGATAAAGTTCCCGACATGGACAAGTTTCCCATTTCTTTCTTCTTAGAATGCTTCATTATTCCCAAAATACTCTATGTTTGGGCGGGAGTACAAACTCCTCCTTCCTGGCCTTAGTCCCTAAGGAATCCAATCCCTCCTCATTCTCTAGATTTAGACCTATTTCTCTCTGCAACTCTTCTTACAAAATCCTCACAAAGGTTATTGTTTCTCGTCTCAAATCATTATTTCCCAAATTATCTCCCCCAACCAAGGGGTCTTCATGCAAGACATGTAGATCACCGACAACATTGTTCTGGTCCAATAAGCAATTCATTCAAGCTTTGCAGCAAAATAAAAAGGTATGGTCATTAAGCTTGATTTGGAAAATGATTTTGACCATCCACATAACTCTTTTCTTCTACAGGTGCTCAGGAAATTTGGATTCAACACCACCTTTACTCAATGGGTTACATCATGCATTGGAGGACCCTGGATCGCTCCTTTGGTAAATGATAGACCGATTGAATTCTTCCAAGGTAGTAGGGGTCTTCGACAAGGGTGCCCTCTCTCTTTGCTCCTATTAATTATCATGGAAGGTACCCTTAGTCTCAAGCTTGAGCTGGAAAGAGAAAATGGGAACTTTCCAGGCGTCATGATGGTGTGTGGAGTGAAACCCCTGAATCACTCATAATTTTTTGACGATACCCTCTTTTTAGGAGGGGCTTCTCAAATAATTGCTTCTCGCTTCAAAAGGGTATTGCACTCCTTCTTGGATGCTTTATGAGAGGATGTGAAACATAGGAATTGAAAAATCATGGGGTGACACACCCGAATTCAAGTAATGCAACATATTTTTCATATTTTTCAATTTCCATATGCTGCGAACTGGTCCTCCTTTCATTATCTAGGTATCCTTATCTCCTCGAAGAAATCAATCTCTAAAGAATGGCAATATATAATTGAAAAAATCAACATCAAGTTCACCTCTTGGGGCTCCCAATGGCTAAACTTGGCAGGCATAATAGTTCTTATTAAGGCAGTCTTATCATCTCTCCCCATATATCAGTCTTCGGCCTTGCTTGCTCCGAAGACCATATTCATTCAATTTTCTGACAAAATAAGACAGTTTTTATGGCAGGGAGAGAAAACATTGGGTAAGAAATTTCATCTTCTCAGGTGGCATCAAGTTAAGCACCCTTTATGCAGGGGAGGATTGGGTATTAGAGACCCTAAATTCATGAATATGACAATGAGAGACAAACTCTTATGGCCACTAATCTTTGAAAAAACCTCATGGTGGAAGCAAGTGCTCTGGAAAAAGGTACTTTACAGGTCCTAGACAATGATGCTTGTAAATCCCTCCTCGAAAGATCAAAGGCTCACCTATCTTCAATCTTCTTCTCTCATCACTGCCACTCGTCAAGGATAATCTCAATTGGATCCCTAGAAACAAAAAAAGAATAAAACTCTAGGAAGATCCAATCATGGACTACAAGCTCCTCACTCTGAGAGAAGACCTTGCTCCACTGAAAATATGGATGTAACAATAAGGAGACATCAAACTCTTTGAAATGTCATCGTGGGACTCTGCCACACGACATTGGATCGGATGGAAATCGCTGGAATTGCCTCCTCACCTTCTTCATCTATCCTCACAATTATATGAAGCACTGAAAGGATGTGCACCAATACACCAGACCACAAAAGACATTTGGGGGTGGGGAAACTCCACACATGCTATTAGAAAAGGATACAAAACCTTGCAAGAAAGAAACCATACCTTCGCAGAGTCGGGAGTGTGGAAGGCAGTCTGGAACATAAATGGTTTTCCTAAAATCAAGTACTTTACCTGGCTCTTAGTTCATGGATGCATTCTAACCGTTGAGAATTTACGAAAATGGGGTATCGCCGGGCCCTCTTGATGTGCTCTATGCTGCCAAGAGGAAGAATTCATCCTTCATGTCTTCACCACTTTCTCCTATGCCAAAGCTATCTGGAATATGGCTCTTGGCAACATGTCCGTTCTCACATCCTAGCTTCCTTCTTATAAAGTTTTTTTTTTTTTAAATGGGGCATAAATTACTAAGGAAATCTTAGAAGCAAACCAGGTCTAAAGCGACTATGGATGACGATGCCCAAGTATATCGGCTGGGCCATTTGGTTGGCTCAAAACAAAAAAAATCAGGATGAAACCATAAAATTTGGGTGAAAGCAAGTGTGCAGGAAATCCGTCAACTTCGGGTGAAAGAACTTCGAGAGGAATGAGTGTGCAGGAGTCTAAAACTCCCGAAGCCTGAAGAGCCGAAGTGGATCGTGAGCGTCAAATCCAGAAAGAGATGTGTCAACAGATCGTGTATTTCGGGTGAAAGCGCTTCGAGAGAAAGCGAGCATGAAGTTAAGACTTCCGAAGGCCTAAGTCCCGAAGTGGACTAGAGCCGTTTATTCAAGGAGGACACGTGGTAGAAGATCTGCTATTTCAGAGAAAAGTCACTCCGGGAGAATAAGAAGTGCGTTGGACAAGAACTCCCGAAGGTCGGAGAGTCGGAGTTCATTTGAACCGTATGTTCATTGAGGAAAGATGTCAGTGGATCTTCCACTTCGGAAGATAGCAATTTATGAGGAAGCAAGGGCAGAGAGTTGGAAATTCCCGAAGCCCGAATTACCGAAGAAAATCACGACCGTTGATTTGAAAGGGACACACGTCGATAGATCATGGAAATATGGGAGAGCGTTCTCTGGAGAGAAGGAAAGAAAGGAGGATGATCTTGACCATCGGTCAAGAGGCACCATCCGAGATCACAGGATCGACGGTAGTGCTTGATTGCGGAGACATAAAGTGCTCAGACTTTAAAAATCCTAGAGCGGGCCGCAAGTGAAACCACGGTATTGCCAAAGGGATACATGGCAACTTGTAGTGAATTGCGGGGAGAAAAATGATGTGGTCTCAAACCACTCTTGGCCACCCCGCAATCACGTGCTTACGTGAGGTCATAGCCTAAGGTCACATGTGAAGGAAAGGACCTAGCGAGGGGGGCCAGTGTCTGTTATTTAAATTCTTCAAAGAGGCCATGAAAGAGCCCGCGGGTTTGACATAACCGAAACTTTGAAGAAAAGGGACCTGCGTAGATTGATTGGGGTCTAATAAAGACCCGAAGAGTCGATCTGACTCCTTGATTTGAACGATCCTAGACCGGGAGGTCGCACAACCCCAAGGGGAGAAGGGGGGTCTGCATCAAGTGGTATCATAGCCTGATTTTGTTTGCAAACAACAAACAAAGGAGACATAGATAGTTTGATAGTAGAATAAGAAGTGCATTGGACAAGAACTCTCGAAGGCCGGAGAGCCGGAGTTCATCTGAATCGTAAGTTCCCTGAGGAAAGGTGTCAGCGGATCTTCCACTTCGGAAGATAGCCATTTATGAGGAAGCAAGGGCGGAGAGTTGGAAATTCCCGAAGCCTGAATTGCTGAAGCAAATCACGACTTTTGATTTGAAAGGGACACACGTCGATAGATCATGGAAATATGGGAGAGTGTTCTCTGAAGAGAAGGAAAGAAATGAGCCTGATCTCGACCGTCAGTCAAGGGGCACCGTCAGAGATCACAAGATTGACGGTAGCGCTTGATTGCGGAGACATAAAGTGCTCGGACTTTAAAAATCCTAGAGCAGGCCACAATCGAAACCACGATTTGCCAAAGGGATACGTGGCAACTGGTAGTGAATTGCGGGGAGAAAAGCGGTGTGGTCTCAAACCACTCTTGGCCACCCCGCAATCACGTGCTTACGTGAGGTCATAGCCCGAGGTCACATGTGAAGGAAAGGACCTAGCGAGGGGGGCTAGTGTCTGTTATTTAAATTCTTCAAAGAGGTCAGGAAAGAGCCCGTGGGTTTGACAGAACCGGCACTTTGAAGAAAAGGGACCTGTGTAGATTGATTGGGGTCTAATAAAGGCTCGAAGAGTCGATCCAACTCCTTGATTTGAACGATCCTAGACCGAGAGGTCGCGTAGCCCCGAGGGGAGAAGGGGGGTCTGCATCAAGTAATATCAGAGTCTGATTTTGTTTGCAGACAATAGACAAAGGAGACATAGATAGTTTGATATCGTCAAGTGATATTAAAGTTGAAAATTTCTTACAGACAATAGGAAAAGGAAAGAGAAGACAGTCTGACTACATCAAGTAGTACCAAGAGCTGAATTTTGTCTGCAGATTGTAGGCAAAGGTGAGAAGGTGAATAGAGATAATTTGATGACATCAAATGGTATTAGAAGTTGAAGTTCACCTGTAGACATCAGGTGAAGGGAGACAGAGTACTGATACTCTGTAAAGATTGTTGCAAGTGTGCGACAACAAATAAAATAGATAGGAGGGCAGGTAGAAGGTGAAAATGGCTACTGAAGGCCATGGGCGTGGTCAAGGAAAAGACCGCCAGCAGAAAAGTAAAGCAAAAATTGACAAGAAGCTCATTGAGATAAGAGCAAGAATGGAACAACTGACATGGAAGATGCAGCAGGAAGCAAAGGTACACTGGACATATGAATGGCCTTTGAAGAGGAAAACGAAGTGTCATGTCCAAAAGTTGTTAGCCAGAAGGCAACAACAAGTAGTGATGAAATGGATGAGGCGTGATGAAAACCTCAATAACATAGAGGAGAAAGTGATTCACACCTGTGAACCAGAGATTGGGAGGAACCTCAATGATGAGGAGGAGGTGAGATCAGTTAAAGGTCTCATAAACTGCCAGGAGGGCAGAGATGAATTTTCAAATCGACTGGTGGGCAATGAGATGAGATCAATTGAGGATCTCATAGATTATCAGGAGGAAAGCAATGGAAATTCATATTGCCAAGAGGGCAATGAGATGGGATCAGTTGATCTCATAGACTGCCAGGTGAGCAAGAGAGAAATCCCAAATTGCCAGGTGGGAAAGGGAAGGAAAATGAGACTGTCTGAAAGTCTAAAGAGCTCAGAGGAGAGATCATACCAACAAGGAATGTTGATAGGTTACAGGGAGGTAGAAGAGAGGCCTCATCTGCATGAAGGTTCATGTGGAGTTGCAGACCATGTGAACGGAGATGATGAGAAGTTAAATACTTCCATCACAGAGGAGGGGGATCAGAGGAGTGTTCTGATCGTTGGAGGAATCAAAATATTCTTACCAAACAGCCAAGCAGGGGCCAACATAAATGTTGCAGGTGCAACAACAGAAGGACAGCCAACAAAGACTGCCAAAGAGGAGGAGCAGACACTGATGTTTGCCTCAATAGAAGGAGAAGAGAATTCAACAGAATTGCTCAAAATTTTCAGCCAGGAAGTTGAACAGGAGATGATTGCAAAACTGGAGTTTGCAGTAGAAGAGGAAGCATACAACATAGACTTTATTGATCTGTGTGAAGAACTGGAAGCCCTGGAGAGAAGGGTGATAGTGCAAAGCATGCACATCCAACAGGATAAGTTGGAAACAGGTGGAGGAGCATACCAACCTAGGGAGCAACTGGAGGAAGTTGGAGTTGAACCAACACAAGAGGAGCTGGAAGAAGCTAATCTGTCAAAGGAGGAAGCTAAGCAACAACTCAGTGGGGAGACTGCAGAACTGAAATATGCAGTGGAGTGGCCAACTAGTGCCACAGGAGATGAAGATAACATGAAGGGTTAGATTGATTAGATTGGTAAGGAGGAGAAAGAGCACACATTTCAATGTGCCCATGAGATGGAGAAGAAAGAGCATTCGATGGAATTGCTCAAAATTTTTAGTTAGGAAGCTGAGCAAGAGATAACTATAGAATGTGGACCTACAGTCGAGGAGAGAGCAACATATAACATGGATTTTGCTAATTTGTGTGAAGAACTGGAGGCCCTGGAGAGAAGGGTAAATATGCAAAGGCATCTTATCCAACAAGTTAAGTTGGAAATTGATGGAGAGAAGATGCAATAGAGCATATTGCAGGAGGAAAGCCAACCAGTGGACCAGCTGGACAAAGAAATAGAAGATATTAAGAGATTGATGTTGGAAGCAACACAAGAAGCAGTCAATAGAGAAGGATGGAACAGAAGAGGACCTGCAGGAGCAGTAGGGCAACAAAGTCAACAAGGAAGAGGAGCAAGTGGACAACTCCAATTTCAAGTTTGGGACCCTGGAGGATCTCAACAACATAATAGAGGGAGCCATGAGCAGGAGCTCATGATTTTTCCAGTAGTGGAGTATGATGCAGGAGCATCGTCAACAAACACACGAGGAGAGACAAATCGATGCCTTAGTGCGCCTTTAAATCATTTCGGAATATGAAACACTGGCGTTTCCTGCAAATCTTTATTGAACTGATTGAAAATTGAAGAAGATCAAAACGCTTGGGATTGAATGATCACGAGTGATCTGGGAGTTTCACTCCTAGACTTTAATGTAACAGTGCTTAAGGGGTAGTTAGCTTCTTTCGAGAAGATAGGTAGTCGGGGGGAACCCTAGAAACCTTCTTGTATAGGTAGATGCATTGTATGCCCAAATGTGTTAAAAATAATTAAAAAGTACCTAGGCAAGTGTTTCTCATCACCTAGGTGCCTAAGGGGTGAGAAAGTGCCTAATGTAGACCCTAGTCATTTGATTTGTGAGATGCAAATTAAAAGGTGGCTTTATGACTTAAGTGAGGGGGTGAGTGAAGAGACACTCAATCTCATCCAATCTCTTCACCTACCACCATGAGATCGACTAGGGTAGGAGGGCGCACCCTAGCTAGGGTTGATTCATCATTTTTGTTGAGAGAGCAAGAGAGGAGGTCGAGCTTGAGAAAGGAGGCAACATTTGCAGAGCTAGAGCACACATTTCAAGGTAGGGTTCAACATTTAATGTAGTCCGTATAGTACAGATTTCTAGAGGCCATACAACCAATTTTATGCACAGAAATCGAGGGAGACAACAATTATGTTCTGAGGAGGTTGGTATGCATTCCAAGGCTTCCATACAAGCATTTACTTGCATAGAAACCAAGGCAACTGCTGGCATTCATTTATGGGTGAAATTTCGTACACTTCGTACAAATTTGGCATGAATTTTGAGGGCCATACAATCCAGTTTTGGGCACAATTTTCGAGGAGAAGAGGCACAATTTTCGAGGAGCTGTTTCTGCTGCATATTCCATACAGTCTTAGCAAAAATTTTGGCACAAGAATCGAGATAGGTCGTACAACATTTATTGCTGGGACAACCGTACAATTGTACGGATTTCTGTCACAGAAATCGAGGAGCATTTCTAGGACTGTTCATAAGGAGTTTTGTTGAAGAAAGTTTGAGATAAGTTTGTGTAATTTCTGAAGATGAATATGCTGTAAATGAAATTTCTTTGAAGCTCACAAATAATAAAAATCCCTTTCTCATTGGTTTTCCCCTTGTGGGTTTTTCCAGGGTCACTGTTAGACCAAAAATCATTGTGTTATTTTCTGAGTTATATGTGTTGCTGATATATTTTATTTCTGCGTTAAACGATGTTCAAAATCCTCATGTTTTAGTTCTGAAAATGTATTTTATGCTGAGTTTAATTCGCTGTCATAAAACTGGGTTTGGGCATTAAACATTGGCTGAAAAATCAACAAGACTTGAAACTGGGTGGGGTATGAAATTTTACATGGTATCATAGTTGAGTTAAAGAGAAGCAGAGATATTTCAGCAAGTCAGAAAATTGGGACAACAGTCACTTCACTGGACAAAACTTTGAATTTTTCATTTTCAGCAGAAAGGCGTCAATGGCTACAGGTTTGAGAGTTGAGGACAAACTTGATGGGGCAGCAAAATTTTGTGCTTGGAAAGAGAGGATGATCTTGTTGTTGCAAGAAAATGAGTTGTGGGACATTGTTGAGAATACCACAACACATCCTGTGGTTGTACCTACTGATGCTACTCTTCTTGTAGCATACACTAAGAAGAGTATCAAGGCTAAGAGGATTATTCTTGATTCCATCAAGAGTCCATTTGATTCCTCACTTGACGGGGAAGACAAATGCCTATGAGATGTGGTAGTCTTTGATGAAGTTGTACCAGAGTACAAATGAAAATCGAAAGATGGTTTTGAGCGAAAAAATGAAGAGCATTAAAATGACCAAGGCTGAAAATGTGTTCACATATCTTACCAGGTTGACACATGTGAGAGATGAGCTTGGAGCTGTGGGGGAGGCCATAGTTGACAGTGAGCTTGTGAGGACAACATTGAATGGAGTTTCCAAACAATGGGCTGTTTTTGTTGAGGGCATTGTGGCTAGGGAGAAGCTTCCCAATTGGGAACATATTTGGGATGACTTTGATCAGGTGGAGACCCGGAGAGGTTATGTACATGGCAGTTCATCTACAGGTCACGATGAGGAGAACGTGGCTCTTGCTGCCAACGACAAGAAGAAATTCAGAAAGGGTCCTAAGGGAGGAAACAAACCGAAGGGTGAAGGGAATAAGGACATGAGCAAAGTCAAGTGCTTTGCATGCCACAAGTTTGGGCACTATGCATGTCAGTGTCCGAACAAGAAGAATAAACAAACAACAGCTTCAACATCGGTGGAGGAGTTCTCCGCCAAGTTTGATAAGAAGTTTTCCTTAGTTGTGTATCTTTCCATGAGGACCACTCATTCAGATATGTGGTATATTGACAGTGGTGCCTCCCGCCATATGACAGGGCTTCATGAGCACTTGACAGATCTTACTCAGATTGGTGATGTTGAGGTAGTGATTGGAGATGACCAGGTGGTTAAGACAGTTGGTTGTGGGACTGTATCATTTCAGAGGGAGTCTTTGCCTCCCATGTTGTTGAGAGAGGTCCTATATGTTCTGGACTTGAAGAAGAACTTAGTATCAGTTTCCGCTATTGAGGAGAGGGGCTATGAGGTGTTGTTCCGTGATGGGCAGGTACTCCTTTTCCCCAAGGGGTCCAATATCACTTCGGCCAAAGTGATTGGCACTCGACATGAGAAGCTATACAGGCTCATGTTTCAGCCAACGAGAGCATTGTTCATTCTACCAACAACAATGATCTATGTGAGCTATGGCATATGAGGATGGCACATTTGCACCATGGGGCTTTGAGGGTACTGAGGGAGATTGTGACTGGAGTTCCAGATTTCAGTACAGAGGACCAGGAGTTGTGCAAGGGGTGTTCTTTGGGAAAGTACACCAAGACTGCTTTTCCTAGCAGTGACAATAGAGTAGCAGGTATCCTTGATCTTATTCATTCAGATGTATGTGGCCCGATGTCTTTGACATCGTTGTCTGGTTGTTTATACTATGTTATATTCATTGATGACTTCTCACGGAAGTCTTGGATTTTCTTCATGAAGACCAAAGGACAGGTCTTCAGTCGGTTCCAAGAGTTCAAAGCTCTTGTGGAGAACCAGATTGGGAAGAAAATCAGAGTTCCGAGGACAGACAATGGGGGTGAGTATACCTCCAAGGACTTCATGGAATTTTGTGCAGGAGAGGACATCAGGAGAGAGTTGACTATTCCTTACAACCCACATCAAAATGGGGTTGTTGAGAGGAAGAATAGGGCTACAGTTGGGGCTGCAAGAGCCATGCTACATGATCAAGGGCTGCCACTATTTCTTTGGGTTGAGGCATGCTACACTGCAGTTTATCTGCAGAACAGGAGTCCACACAGGGCAGCGGGGAGCATGACTCTTGAGGAGGCTTTTTCTAAGAAGAAGGCTGAGGTGGGGCACTTTCAGATTTTTGGGTGCATCACATATTCACATGTCCCTTCTGAGAAGAGAACAAATCTAGAGCCCATGACAAAGAGAGGGATATTTGTTGGGTATAGTGAGACTTCAAAGGCTTTTCGTATATACCTTCTTTCCTTGAGGAAGACAATTTTGAGGAGGGATGTGAGATTTGAGGAGGACAAAGCCTTTAGGAAGTCATGAGGGGCAAAGAGGGGTGAACAGCCATCACCTCAGATTCAGGTGAGTCCACAACAGACTATAGTGACACAAAGTTTGGGGCCACCGGTTTTGGTTACGACTGGTCCACATGTGACAGGGCCACATATGTCAGGTTCACAGGTTACTGGTCCATAGGGTTCATGATTGAGTACTCCAGAGTCTACCTGAGGATCACAGTCTTTAGGAGATGGGGTTAAGCAGGGAGAGTCCCCTCCATGGGACACTACTTCAGAGAGGAGGAAGCCCAAGTGGCTTCAAGATACTTTGAGGGAGGCACATGGTTCACTGGGGAATCCCAGGCAGGCAGTGGGGGATAGTAAACCCTCGAGAGGTTTTGCAGCTATATCACGACGGTGAGCAATATTCGGGAGTCTGAGCCTTCCACTTTTGAGGAGGCTACTGGAAAGGATTGGAGAGATGCCATGATGGAAGAGTACAATTCCATCATGAAGAATGATGTCTGAGAAGTTGTTCCTAGACCCGAGGGGAAGTCAGTGGTGACTTCCAGGTGGCTCTATAAACTCAAGCATGTTACAGATGGCAGCATTGAGAAGTACAAAGCTCGCTTTGTAGCTCGGGGGTTCTCACAAGTTGAGGGAGTTGATTATGATGAGAACTTTGCGTCAATTGCTAGATATACCTTGATCAAGGCAGTGATTTCCATTGCAACAGAGATAGGTTGGAAGATCCACCAGATGGATGTGAAGACTGCATTTCTGAATGGTCTTATACATGAGGAGGTGTATATTGAGCAACATTTGGGCTTTGAGGTGCATGGGAGAGATTCTCATGTGTGTAGATTGAAGAAGGCATTGTATGCGCTGAAACAAGCTCCCAAAGCTTGGTATTCGAGGATTGATGCCTATTTGCAANAGTTGGGCTTTGAGAAGAGTGAGGCGGATCCCAACCTATACTACATTGTGGTTGGAGAGGATCCTCTCATTCTCTTGCTATATGTGGATGATCTTTTCATTACAGGGGCAAAGAGACTCATCACTAGCTGCAAGGAGAGCCTTGCTTTAGAGTTTGAGATGACTGATATTGGACTGATGCACTATTTTTTGGGATTGGAAGTTTGGTAGGAGTCTGGACACATCTTCCTGGGAAAGGGGAAGTATGTATGTGATATTCTGAGGAGATTTCAGATGGAGGACAGTAGGCCCATGACCACTCCTATAATTACCAATTGGAAGAAGCTTCATGCTTCTGATTCACAGTTGGTGGATTCCACTTTATATCGTCAATTGATCGGGTCTTTGATGTATTTGGTCAATACCAGGACAAATATTTGTTTTGCTGTCAACACTCTCAGTAAATTTATGGTGGATCCTAGGAGAGTGCACTGGGTGGTAGCAAAACATGTGCTCATGTATCTTTGTGGTACGGTAGATTATGGCCTGGACTATCAGAGAGGAGATGGAGTTCATTTGGTTGGTTATATAGATTCAGATTGGGCAGGATGTGTCAGTGACCGGAAGTACTTTAGGGTGTTGTTTCAGATTGGGCTCAGCAGTTGTGTCCTGGTTTAGTCGGAAGCAAAAGTCAGTGGCATTGAGTTCTGCAGAGGTTGAGTATATGGTTGCCAGTCAGGCCAATTGTGAGGCCCTTTGGTTTCACAAGTTACTAGTGGGATTGTTTGGTGTGCAGTTGAGGCCTATTATGATTTACTGTGATAATCAAAGTTGCATTAAACTCTCAGAGAATCTAGTATTTCATGACAGGTCTAAGCATATCGAGATTTGTTATCATTTCATCCGTGACTATGTTCAGAGAAGAACAATGGAGGTACAATACATATCTACAGATGAGCAGGTTGCAGACATACTCACCAAAGCATTGGGCAGGGGCAAGTTTGTATTTTTCAGGGACAAGCTTGGAGTGGTGAGTAACACTTTCCTCGGTAAGAGGAAGTGATAAAAATAATTAAAAAGTACCTAGGCAACTGTTTCTCATCACCTAGGTGCCTAAGGGGTGAGAAAGTGCCTAATGTGGACCCTAGTCATTTATTTTGTGAGATGCAAATTAAAATGTGACTTTATGGCTTAAGTGAGGGGGTGAGTGAAGAGACACTCAATCTTATCCACTCATCTAATCCAATCTCATCCGTTGGATTACGAAACTCTTCACCTACCACCACGAGGTCGACTAGGGTAGGAGGGTGCACCCTAGCTAGGGTTGATTCATCATTTTTGTTGAGAGAGCAAGAGAGGAGGTCGAGCTTGAGAAAGGAGGCAACATTTGTAGAGCTAGAGCATGCATTTCAAGGCAACTATCTAACACGTTTTTCAAGGCAGGGTTCAACATTTAATGCAGTCTGTACAATACAAATTTCTAGAGGTCGTACAACCAATTTTATGCATAGAAATAGAGGGAGACAACAATTAAAGTTTTGAGGAGGTTGGCACACATTCCAAGGCTTCCATAGAAACCAAGGCAACTGTTGGCATTTATTTCTGGGTGAAATTTCGTACAGATTTGGCACAAATTTCAAGTGCTGTACAATCCAGTTTTGGGCACATTTTTCGAGGAGAAGAGGCATGCATTTCGAGGAACTGTTCCTGCTGCATATTCCATATAGTCTTAGCAGAAATTTTGGCACAAGAATCAGGACAGTCCGTACACCATTTATTGCTGGGAAAACCGTACAATTGTATGGATTTATGGCACATAAATCGAGGAGTATTTCCAGGACGGTTTAGAAGGAGTTTTGCTGAAGAAAGTCTGAGATACGTTTGTGTAATTTCTGAAGATGAATATGCTGTAAATGAAATTTCTCTGAAGCTCACAAATAATAAAAATCCCTCTCTCACTGGTTTTCCCCTTGTGGGTTTTTCCAGGGTCCCTGTTAGACCAAAAATCACTGTGTTATTTTCTGAGTTATATGTGCCGCTGATATATTTTATTTCTGTGTTAAACGATGTTCATAATCCTCATGTTTCAGTTCTGAAAATTTGTTTTATGCCGAGTTTAATTGGCTGTCATAAAACTGGGTTCAGGCATTAAACATTGGTTGAAAAATCAACAAGACTTGAAACTGGGTGGGCTCTGAAATTTTACAAAATGAGGCTGTTGGAGGAGTATTGCTACTGAATAGGAGGTAGCTGCAAGTTAGTTAGAAATCCTCATAGGAGGAATTAGGAGATAGAATAGTTCTTTGAGGGAGCTTGAGAGAGCTGAGACTCTGTGGTAGTCCAACCTGCACATATTGTAATCATATTTTCATACTAATGAAAAGACAATAGTTTTTCCTGCACATGGTTGTTTGTGTTTATGTGTTTCATGAATGTATGTTGTAGATGTATGATAGATTTCATCTGCAATAGGAAGATATATTTCTCTATCTTTGTTGAGTTTGAGACATCATTCTGGATTCTTTAGGCAGTGCAAGGAGTGCACAATAGAACATTGGAGGTTTTGTAGCTAGCGCAAGGAGTGCGCATATGAACCCTATGGAATCAGAAAAGAATGTGCCAGGAGGGCGCACCAGAGTGATAACAACTCAAGGGAAACCTCAAGGTTGTTGAATACCTTGGAGGGTAAATTGTGCAGGGGAAGCACAGAGAGACAGAGTCACTGAGAACTCTGTAGAGCTCTGCTAGGTGGGCATTGAGCAGGTGCAAGTGTGCACAAAGAGAACTCTCTATCGAGTTCAAAGAGAAGAGTATCAGAGGGAGGTACTCACAGAGTTGCTAAACACTCTGTAAATCTCTGCAAATGTGCATTGAGCAAAAGTTATCTAGAAGGCACAAAAATCCCCTTGAGGAGTAAAGGGACAGAAACCTTAGAACTTGAGTAGATAAAAGTTAAGGAGAGACAATCCAAGGAGTGCGCGCATAAGTGAATTTATTTCAAGAGCTCAGGAGGTGTAGTGCAAGTTTGCACACAAAACGCAAGTGTGTGCCAGAGTCGAGGACAATTTTCATTGTCAAATCTCAAGAGGAAAAGCGGAGTCGAGACCCTTTCAACTGGTTTCGCAGGAGAAGGTTCAAAGACCAAAACCTTTGAACACTTAGAAAATTTCCCAAGTCCGGGAGAACAAACAAGCTTAGAAGGAGGAACGACAACAACCGTTAGATCAACTGCAGGAAGAGATCTGGACCGTCAGATTGGGATCCAGGATGAAGAAGGAACAAATGCGGAGAAGGATAGATCCCATTTGTTGGATCTGAGCCCAAAGGATCGATAGTCATCCGATCTAGGTAAAGTGCACAAACCTTAACCCTTTGTGTGCACAGGAGAGTGGGCTTGCCCAAGTCTCAAAGTACCAAAGTGATCAGGGACCGTCCATCATCCAGAGGGACATGTGGTGTAAGATTCACAACTCCGGAGCGAGACCACTTCAGAAGTTTGTGGTCAAGGAGAAAGTGAAATCACCGAAGAGCTGAAGTAGATCCTGGCTGTTGGTTGCCAGAGGGTTATGTGTCAACAGATTTGAGACTTCGAGGAAAGTCACTTCGGAGGATTTCAAGTGTGGAGTGTGACAAACTCCTGAAGTCCCGAAGGCCAAAGTAGATCACAACCATCCATTGCGAAGGACACGTGGTGAGAGATCAGGGAGTTTAGAGGCCTAGCACTCTGAAAGGAAGTCGACGGGAGTGAAGAAGATCTAGACCGTCAGATCCAGAGGGACGCGTGGCGGAAATTCATGAACTTTGGGTGAAAGCATTCCAGGAGGAACGAGTGTGCAGGAATCTGAAACTCCTGAAGCCTGAAGAGACGAAGTGGATTGTGACCGTCAGATCCAGAAAGACACACGTCTACAAATCGTGTATTTCGGGTGAGTGCTCCGAGAGAAAGCGAGCGTGAAGTTGAGACTTCTAAAGGCCGAAGTCCCGAAGTGGACTAGAGCCATTGATTCGAGGAGGACACATGGCAGAAGATCTGCTATTTCAGAGAAAAGTCACTCCAGGAGAATAAGAAGTGCGTTGGACAAGAACTCCCGAAGGCCGGAGAGCCGGAGTTCATCCGAACCGTCCGTTCGCTGAGGACATGTGTCAGCGGATCTTCCACTTCAGAAGATAGACATTTATGAGAAAGCAAGGGTGGAGAGTTGGAAATTCCCGAAGCCCAAATTGCTGAAGCAAATCACGACCGTTGATTTGAACGAGACACACGTCGATAGATCGTGGAAATTTGGAAGAGCGTGCTTTGGAGAGAAGGAAAGAAAGGAGGCTGATCTCGACCGTCGGTCAAGAGGCACCGTCCGAGATCACAAGATCAATGGTAGCGCTTGATTGTGGAGACAGAAAGTGCTTGGACTTTAAAAATCCTAGAGCAGGCTACACTCGAAACCACAATATTGCCAAAGGGATACATGGTAGCTGGTAGTGAATTGCGGGGAGACAAGCAGTGTGGTCTCAAACCACTCTTGGCCACCTCGCAATCACGTGCTTACGTGAGGTCATAGCCCGAGGTCACATGTGAAGGAAAGGACCTAGCGAGGGGGGCTAGTGTCTGTTATTTAAATTCTTCAAAGAGGCTAGGAAAGAGCCCGCGAGTTTGACAGAACCGACACTTTGAAGATAAGGGACCTGTGTAGATTGATTGGGGTATAATAAAGGCCCGAAGAGTCGATTTGACTCATTGATTTGAATGATCCTAGATCGAGAGGTCGCGCAACCCCAAGGGGAGAAGGGGGGTCTGCAACATTAGGTCGGCCCAATAAAAAAGTATAGGTCGACCCAACTGGTTCTACAAGTAGGATCCATAAGTGAATGCAGAAACACTATAAATACATGATAGATGTGCACATTTGAAGAGTATCCAAGCAATATGAGCAAGTACAAGTGCACACAAAAGATCTGAGGTGCGCAAGAGGAGCTAGGGAATATTATTGGGGTCTAAAGGTGCACAAGATGAGTTATCTTGGAGTTTTAAGGGTGTACTATGAAGGACCAAGGTCTATTATACTACAAAGTATGTTGTTTTGAGGTTGTGATATTGCAGTCTGGAATTATATTTTAGGAATGATGCTATGATGTTCGCTAGAGCATGAAGGCTAAATTTGACTAGGGTTTGAAGCTATGTATTGGGTATGAAGCAAGGAGAGGCGTTGGAGCATGGAAGCTAAGAGTATGATGATGTTGTGAAATGCATGAGGTATGAAGCATGCAGATGATGTCAAAAGTAATTTGTGTATGGATATCTTAAATCAATACCTATATAGGTCTTACTGAGTTGGTGCTCAATTGAGGAGATTGGTGTCTCCAATAGGTTGGTGCTTACCCAATATCTTGCTGAGATGGTGCTCAGGTGAAGAGATTGGTGTCTCTAGTGGGTTGGTGCCTATAGGCTTTGTAACAATAGGTTGGTGCCAATATAAATTTATAAAGATAAGATTTTGTGGTTTTCTCCCACAAGGGTTTGTAAATTAAACTCTGTGAACTCTGATTTGACTTTACATGCATTTACTGTTTTAAAGTTAATGAATGATTGATGAATGCCCATTTAAATTAAGAAAGTATCTTATACTGATTCACTCCCCCCTCTCAATATACGCATAAGTTCAATAATGTTGATAGCACCCAAGTCTTGTTTCTCATCAATGCATCATATTCCACCTTCATGGCAACTTCCCACTTAGGTTTTCCTTCGACTTCTTCAAATGTGCTAGGTTCAAATTCCTACAAAACAACATAAGTTAAAACAAAATTTACCTTCTCACCACCTTGCACAATTTGTTGCCCCGATCGCGTAGAATGATCTTCCATTTCCTTTGGCAATTCATCTTCCCGCACATCATACATCTTGTCATAGTACCACTTCGGTCTCTTATGTTGGCCTTCCTAATCTTGTTGTGAAGAATCCTTCTCTTCTTCTCTAGATCCCCCGGGAACTGGACTTCTCTGATGTTTCCATTTCTGAGCCCTATTTGATTTCAACACCAAAACTTGTTCTTGAATTAATAATAGTTTCCCATACACTACTATCCATAGATTTACCATTATCAGAAAATAATGATATTTTCTCATCTACAACAACATTTCTATTAATCAAAACTTTCTTTGTAGAGACATCTAGTAGTAAGTATGCTTTAGATTGTTCACTATAGCCAACAAACATATATACCTTTCTTTTTGCATCTAAGATACTTCTCTTTTCCTTAGGAATATGTGCAAAAAACATACAACTGAAAACACAAAAAATCACTTACAGAAGGTTTTCTGCTTGACAATGATTTCTCGGGCGTGATATCCTACAAATCTTTACAAGGACTTCTATTAAGGATGTAAACCGTGGTATTCATTGCTTCTTCCCATTACCAATATGAAACATTCTGACTGAGCACCATGCACCTTTCCATCTCCATAATTGTCTTATTCCTCCTTTCCACAACTCCATTTTGTTGTGGAGTGTATGGAGTAGTATACTGCCTATGTATACCTTCCATTGTGCAAAATTCCTTGAAATAAGTTGAAACAAACTCACATCCATAATCAGATCTCAAAGCTTTGACTTGTTTACCTGTTTGTTTCTCTTCCACAGATTTCCATGCCACAAACTTTGAAAAACAATATGACTTCTTATTCATAAAATAAACCCACATTTTTCGTAAAAATTCATCAACCAGTAGCAAGAAATACTTATCTCCAGACACTGTAAGTGTCTTCATTGGACCATGCAGATCAACATATACCATGTCCAAAACTCCTTTGTCTCACCATGCTTTATCAATATCAAATGAGTGTCGATGTTGTTTTCACATCTTACAACTTGTATATACATTCTGAAATTCTTGAATGGAAGGAAGACCATCCACCATATTAGTCTTACTGAGTATAGATAAATATTGACAGCTTAGGTGTCCATACCTTCCATGCCAAAGTACACTAGTATACTCTACCATAGCTAGTGCATGTGCCTTCACTATCTTTAAATCAACAAGTTTATACAATCTTTTTTAACCAATACCAACAACAATCACCTTGTTATCATGAAAAATAAAAACCATACATTTGTTTCCTTGAAAGTTTACACAAAGAATGGGATTCTTATGTTGATGTTAGTGGTAGGATTGGATAGGTACTTCCGCATTGGCTTGTGTCTAGCATGTGGAAGTCGTTGAAATCCTAGTGTGAGTTTACTAATTAAAGTAAAAGTGGTTTTATTAGTGAGTTGAATTATTTAACGAAAGTGATAAAAGTAATTAGCATGTAATCTAAGCATGTAAATCTTAAGTGGGTGTGAGAAGTAATCTTAACCGCGGATCACTTTGGAGATTAGATTTAGATTATAAATCATGATTATAAAAGCAAGGATAAGGTGAAGGAGGAGGTAACTTTGAGAGGAAGTCACTCTTCATGAGAGAGATCAAGAGAACCTTGGTGAGAGACTAAGGTGAGGATCTTTGATGAGATGCCAAGATCGAGAGACTCTTGGTGAGATGCCAAGAGCAAAGGAACTTTGGTGAGATGACAAGGTTAAGGGACTTGTGTGAGATACACTTGTAAGAGACTTTGCCGAGAGATCAAGGTCGAGAATTTTGGTGAGATGCCAAGGTCAAGGATAGCAAAGGAATTTTTCTAGAGAGAGGAATGTAGAAGCAAATAATGACTTTTGCTTACACGAGTGTGAGGAGATCTCACTAGTTGGGTGAAGAGATTTCATCCAAGTGTTGACGCAGAGAGGGTTGGATTACAAAGGACTGTGATTCAAGATCTTGGATAGGTGGAGGACTTCCATCTAGAGATCATACAAGTCAAGGAGAAGAGAGAGAAAAGGAAGCCACAAATGGGTTTCAGAGGATAAAATCTAGATAAAAGTGTAGCATCGTACAAAAATGTTCGTACGGGTTTTCTGTACATGTACGCGGTTCACAGTGGAAACAGTCACGTATGTACGTGGGTCAACTAAAGACAAATCACGTACATCTCGAAAAGTGTGTTGTTCAGGCGTTGTATGACATAATAGACTTGGCCAAGTTTGTCTGTAGTTGTATTTCTCTTAATGGGCCATTTTCCCTGTTACGAGAGCCTTGATTTGACCTTAATAAAAACATCTAAGTACTGGTTTTCCCTTCGGGGTTTTTCCAGGGGTAGTTTACCCGAAAATATTGGTGTCTTGTGTGTGAGATTTTGGTTTCCTTGTTTGTACTTCCGCTGCATGTTTAGTTGATTAATCAGCTGTGCTTTTAGTAGATAAAGTGATTTTATTTTGAGCTAACTGCTAGGTGTTGAGTAGAGTGGTAAAATATCAACATGGTATCAGGAAATACCAAGGGTTGATTCTCAGGAGAATTATCAACATCTTAGTTATCTCACTAATAGATCACAGATTTTTGTTCATGTCAGGAACATATTGAACATTCTTGAAAGTATAATTTATAATATTGTTCAATGACACGAATATCCCCACATCCTATAATAATATAGTAAGTCCAATCATCACCCATAAAACATATTCACTATGGCTCTGATCTTCAATGAAATTTACATACGAGTCTCTATGTCATGTGTAGTGGCGAGCTGCACCCGAGTCGAAATACCAAGTTGTAGAGTTGGCTAATCGATTATGTGATGCAACAAATGCAAAATCATTTGCTGCTTCTTCTTCAACAACATTGGCATGTCTTGATTTCGTTTGATCACTTGCCAGGTCATGCTTTCTTTTAAGACAATCTCTCTTCAAGTGTCTAGGCTTATTACATTAACAACATCTAAATTTTGGCCTCCTTGATGTGTTGCTAGTCTCTCTCACCCCACTATTGTTTTTTTGTCTTTACCTTTGAACTGTGCGCTAAAGGCACTCCCTATAGTGGACGAAGTTGATGCTTCTGTCTGATCTAGCCTCCTTTCATTTTGAAGAAGTGTCGATAAGTTCTCAAACATAAGTTCTTGGGTCTCCCAAAGAAGAAGGACTCAACAAATGAATCAAAAGATGACAACAAGCTTCACATCACTAAAGCAACCATATCTTCATCATCCACTGGCTTCTCAATTACAGATAATTGATCAGACAGATCTTTCAACTGCAACATATATTCAAAGGCAAATCCTCCTTCCTACAACTTAGTGGAAAACAAAAGATTTTTCAAATATAATGCTTGCCCAACTTTTGATGCTTGATACTTTTTTTTGAGATTTGTCCACATAACATATGCTATAGTGGCATTTCTCACTTCAAGAACTAGTGTGTTTAAGACTGATAATTTGAGAAGTAATAAAGCCTCTTTATGTCTTTTATCATAGTCTTTGGGATCATTTTCTAGTCTCTATTCTTTACCTAAGATGATTTAATCAAGATCTCTAAGCTTGCTAATAGTGAGTATATTATGACTCCACAAGCTATAATTCTTTCCATTCAACTTTTTAGACTTTGAAAAGACTAAATGATGTAGATTGGCCATTGCTACTAAAACGGACAATTATACCACAGAAACTGTGTGATATGGAAGACTATACTTTAGTGAGGCTTCCCAAAGGGACAAAAGCTTTGAATATCCACACAGTGGTTGAGCAATACTTTCACTCTCCAGATCACCGCAAGTTATCATCTCTTCACACAAGAGAGTGCATCAATAGATCTTCTCTCTCACACACTAGTGTCCTCTTCCTTTGTCCATGAGCTTTCAACGCTATTGTCTTTAAAGTGTGGTGGTGAGCTATGTACTACACCTGCAAATGCCTGCGAGCTAGAAGAAACCCTGGTTTTCAATAATTTGGATATTCGTGCTTTTGTCCTTCCTAGTTCCGCCATGGAAGGACAACCGAAAGGACATGATAGCTTCGATGATATTCTCTCCACTTAGAAACAACAGTGGGAAATGTGATCCATGAAGGCACACATAGCTCCAATTCGTGAGATCCCAAAGATTATCTATGGAAATAGTTGTTGCCCATAATGACTTCGATGGGGAGAATCGATTGGTCATCACATGATGTTCCCATGAGCAACGCCAATGCTCATTCGAGCTCCATCATCACTTTGTCGGGCGCTCCTTGTCCCACATGCTAACACACACTGGTAGGTCACGCTTGCTATTTTATATATCGCCTCATAGTTCAATGACAACTCCTATGTCGAATCCAAGATGACCGAGATGTCATTTTGATTTGATAAGCAAAACTACCTACTCCACTATGTTTCCCTCCTTTTACTATAGATTGATGGCCTTATGCCTGTTCAAGGTATTCAAGAGTAGAACGCTTAAGCTATAGACACAATTCACAAAATCTTCCAATCGACTCCTTCACGAATAAACATAAAGGGGAAGTACATCTCTACAAATATTGAGCAACATCTTCACTTCACCTAACAACAACGTCCTCAACTGAAGCGTCCTCAATCAGAGCCTTCTCCACTAGATGACAATGTCATCAATCAAAGCATGGTGATCGAGCGATTGGCTCTAATACTATGAAACAATAAACATAAGATCAATTATATTCACTAACTTTGTCGTACATTGCAAATCAGCTCTGATATATAGCCAAAGACTCCTACTCAAAATTTGTAACATAATAATTACTTGCTAAATAATAGAAACAACTTCATCCTAAATTGGCACACATACAACAAACTCATTTATTTAGCAACGAGTCTGTTGAGTACATCAAGGATAAGGATCTAATCTAACAATCTCATCTAGTTACCCCTAGATGTGAGGGGGTAACAATACCCTAACAACGGAGGACCTCCAAAAATGCATGAGGGTGTTCCTATAGAGTGAACATTGGAGATTTATAGCAAGCTCAAATTAGGAGGAATGATACATAATAAACATTTCTAGCCATACACACAAAGGTAATTTGGATGAAAACAACCCACACTTAATTACTTCTAAAGAGGAAGAACAATGTCACCCTGATAGTAGCCCTCCATAACGAGTTTGATGCAAGTGATTTCTAGCATTAATCTTCAACAAATTAAATCCCAAACAATATACCCCACAAGAGAAATCCTTAGTTTGCATTTCCTTCCATATGTTCATCTAAGCTCCAAGGGGGTATCTCCCCAAATACAACCATGATCAAAATGGAGAGAGCAAATTCTTCTATAGATTTAAGTTCAAACTTCCTTTCAATGAAAAACTATTTAGTGGAATCTAGATTTACTTTCTTCTCCAAGAGATACCACTAAAATATACCTAGATCAATGCTTTTCACCATGGAAAATATTAAAATAAAACATTAATGGGGCTCTCCAAAGAAAAATGTCCTCATAGAGAAATAAAATAGTGAAATAATGATGAGTACAGTGCCACATGTCTCCTTGTGAAAAACACTTTTCAAGATGATCTTCACAACTACCTCCAAATAATATATTTATAAATACTAAGTCAAGGATGGGGGCATTGTCCAAGAGAAGAAGTTATTCCCCTTTGACAATGTGAAAATGCCAAGTGTCAATCATCCATAGAGAGGGAAATATCCAAAAAGGCACTTTTACCAACAATATAATTTAAAATAATCCCTAGAAGAGGTGTGCCCTTGAGATGTGTGTCAAAAGGAGTATTTAGGCCACTTTGACTTGTCCATACAATATAAAATAATCCATGAGAAGGATGCGCCCTTGAGAAGAGTGTAAGAGTAGTTATCAACAAACAATATATTAATCCTCAAATAGAGTGTGTCTAGGAGGAAGTCCAAGGGGACCACATTTACCAAGCCAAGAAATAAAATACTCCATGAGAAAGTGTGCCCTTGAGAAGTGCCAATAGTAGTTATAACCTCCCTTGGAGCATGGGCCATACTAATAAAATAATCCTCCACAAGAGGAAAGCTAGTGCAAAGCATAGGGGGTTTCCAGCAAGGGGGGCGAACCACATTGAGGAGTTTAGCTCGATCTGAGGAAAGGAGGGAGCTTCTTGGTAAAGGAGCATCTGGGTTTTCTTCGTATGGTCCCTGACATCATTTCTAGTTTATTCCAGAGGAGGTTACCCCAACAATTTATTTCCTGGAGCTTGGCACGACTTGGAGAGAGGGGCACACTGCAAGAAGATGTTTCCTTTATTTGGTGGCCCAGATCTTCATAGATCATCTTGAGATTTCACCAGCTTGCTTACATTGGCCCGATCTATCATTCTGGAGATTTTGGTGGAAGTTGGAGGCTTCTAGAGGTGAGGCCAAAATCTAGGCGATTCAGTCAACCAGGGGGGTGCAAACCAGTTGAGGGTTTGCTTAGTTGGAGGAGCAGAACTCCACCTTTCAGCTTGAAACTTGGTCAAGGGAATTCTACTAGCCCGATCTACATTCTGGGAAAGTTTGGAGTTATTTGGAGCACAGGAAGAGGAGGGCCGAAACTTAGAGGTTCATCAACAACTAGGGCAATGCGCAACTCAACCAGTTGGAGGGATTTTGTAGCATATTGGATCATGATCTCATCTCTTCAGTCTTCTCTTATAGTTGTTGGCCTTTGGAGGCTTGGATCTTCTCTTCAGAGAGCCTTTGGGAGGCTATTATTATTGTATCGGTTGGCAACCCATCTTTGATATTATTGGGGTTTTCTTCCAGATCTGCAGATCTCTTGTTCAAGGATCTATCTACTATCTAAATAAAGGTCAAATATGACATTATTGGTCCCATACTGGTGTTCTTTATTGTATCTTGTCTTGTTTATGTTATATGGTTCAAATCTATTGTTCCATTTCTTAATCAACATCACATAAACCCTAATGCACAACTCCAAGAGTAAACTTGCAAACACATAAGAAAACATAACACACAGTGAGTAATTAGTGTTCCAACATTTTTCTTTGGCTTGGGAACATTACATATAATTACCATCAATTGTAGCGAGGCTAAAACAAGTTGTTCAAGACCCAACAATTTCCAACTCAAGCCTTTTTGAGATGGCCCAACACAACCACCTAGATCAATGGGTCCCAATTTCTATTCTCCCCATTCCACAATGTCAATAAAGTGATACAAAAACTATAGATATCCATTTTGGATCGCTTTGTCAAGAATAACTCTACCTTGTGCAAATCTTGCTTCCTTGGGTCACACAATTCAAGAGGCCAATCTCTTGATATGTGACACAAGGGCCTTTGCTATTATATTGTAAATGAAATTCAATAGTTATGGATTGCCAACCACCAATGGAATCCCTCGTAGAGCTTTTGGGGATTAACTTGACAACTCTTGATTCAAAAATTCTACCAGACAACAATTTGAAAATACCTCACTAACCTTCTATACAAGTCACAATCACTATGTCCCACACTGTTGAAATAATGTAACTGCAAAGTGTATTCTAATTATTATTGTTGTATTATTCATTAGATCAATCCCCTATTGCGGATTGATCATGTCGGCTATTGTAAAAGACCAAATCCCCTTTTGCGGATTGGTCAAAACGTAATTGTAATAGGCATAATAAGAAGTCGGCCCTAGAATAAATTAAAGGTGGTTATAACCACCCAGATTGAGAAGTCGACCCTGCCAGTGAAAAGACACCTCCACACGTGCCAGAGTTGTATAAATAAGGAGGCTAGCGCCTCACTTAGATACACACTCACTTGTTCATTTGAGGAGCAAGTTTCGAAGAGGTGTGTTCGATCACTTGAAAGGGGGTGCGCTGTCCTAGACTCTTCCCCATAGGGCCCCCTAAAGCCCGAGCATAAGCGCCCTCTTGCTACCTATATGTGAGGCCGCTATTCGACCGTGTTCGAGTTGCAGTTGGAGAAGAGAGAGAGAGAGAGGCGCATTCTTGGGAGAGGAATTTCTATATTTGTTTGAGTTATCTCTTGGCATTGTATTGGCTATCTATAATAGGGAAGTTTTGCTCGGTTTTCTACTCCATGAGGGTTTCCCAGGATAAATGATGCGTCTCTTGTGATTGTGTATTTCTCAGTGATCCTATCTTATGCTATTGTTATCTAGTGAAATGCAAAGAACTCTAATAATAGCTTAAACCTTAACATGGTATTAGAGCTAAGCTAAAGAGAACATCTTTCATAAGAGAAAGTGAAAAACGTCACTGTTGTCGTACATGCAAATTAGGGCTTTTTGTTGGTAAAGTATTTCAGCCCCAAAACCATCTAGAAAAGTGCACCCTTCCTCAAGGATCACTTTGGCATCCTCAACGCAACTTTTCAGTGGCTAGATCTCTCGGAAAGTGAAACCCTAGTTTTCATCGGTACCAAAAAACTAGAAGTACCATAAGTACCAGAAAACCAGAAGCACCAGTCGAAAAATCCATTGGTCAAGTTTGAGGGGGTAAAAGTTGGATTTTCATAAATCTGACTGCACCAGCTTACTCGCCTCAGCTCAACGCATCTATCCCCTGGATCAAAATTTCAAAATTTGAAGTTTGAAAAATTAGGGTTTCCTCATAAAACCCTAAGTTGCAATCTTAGAACCAATTGCCGTATCAGTTACAGTTGCAGTTGTAGTACCAGTTGCAGTCACCCTTGAAGTTCTTAAAGAGTTGGTGTCAGGTGATCATTACCGCTGCTACCAGATGGTGCCTCTACCTGCAAGTGTCGTTAGAGGTATGTACTCACACATGTTTAAACGATTAAAATTTAAAGGGTATTTGCAGGAGAAGGGATCTCTTGTCATAGATCCAGAAGGATCTCAAGATCCAACACATTCAGAGGAATGATGCAACCTAGGTGTGATTATTCTGACATGCATCTTTTTGATATGACATTATTTTGATCAGTATTGCATGACCATCATTCTAACCTTTGATCAAAATCTGAGTCAAGGTATTAGACGGATTAAAAGTGGAGATCATAGAGCTTATCCTCTAACCCAACCTTCTGTCAAGATAACGTATTGTCTTAGTACAAAAGACAGGTTGAAGAAAGCATTCGTCATCTTGAGTGAAGGACACTTGGAAGAAAAGAAAGCACTCATTCTTGAGGACAAGGCTCCAGGTCCTAGGTTTGATTAATCAAGTTGATAAGATTCAAAGTTACACATAACAAGTTGAGATAGTAGTCTTTGAAAAGTATTATACTTGGTAGCATGTGAGCATATAGAGGTAAATGCTTAATGTAATCATTTGTCTAATACAACTAACACCTCCTCTAGGAGAAACCTTGTGCGTTAGTTCCAGGTTGCCATGGAGGAATGTTCAATCACAACACTATAAGAGTGTTGACCTCATTTCGTATTGTATCTCTTACCTTTAATCTTTGCTTCATACAAGTTACAAGTGATAGCTCTAAAGGAGCTACTATGATGATTGTTCGTGCTATTACTTTATCTACCATTATCAAAAGGATATTATTCTTGCTTGCTGTTTTGTTGACCTCGTTCCAGGTCACAGGTGATAACCTCGAGGAAGCTATAGTGAAGGTTGCAGAAGGCAACGTATTAAATGAGACATGAAGTAGACTATGTACATGACCATATACACTCATGTACCAAAGAAGATGAAGAAGAAGCTATGTAATGATCCCAAGCCATTATGCAAGGATCATCACTGTTTTGGTGTCTTTTTAAAACTTTTTCATGGTTGTGGTATTTCGTCAAACACCTTGCTGATCTACTTTTTAGATGTGTTTATATGTGTGTATGCAACAAATAACAAAAAGAGATAACCATGGAACATACCTCAACCATATGCAATAATATAGACAAGCCAAAACATCTCAATTCTTCTTTATTCATAAAATAGAGAAACCAACTACAATGAAGATGCCGATCTGGAATGCTCAACAGATGGCCAAGAAGATAGACAATAGATAATCGCTGCTACAAAATGCTCCCGCTAATACAAAATATGCCTCCAAAGGTTGAATGAGAAATGAAGATAAATACAAGCAGATCTGAAAGCTAAACTCTCCAGTTGAAGAATGCCACGCTCCAATAGAAGGCTGAAACCCTCAATAACTCGGCCCTGTTGCCAAAAGTGTCAAATCACCCTAAGAAATATGCCAACTGATAGATCGGGTGATGGTAAAAACAACCCAGGTGCCCGAATCTCCAAGATCCCTCTCAATCTCTGTAGATCTGAAATCCCCCACTGAATGGTGTGCCCCACTGGATGACTAAAGCCCTAGATAATTCGACCTTGCTGAAGGAGGCCTCCAAATGCTCTGAAACTCTCCAGAAATATAGATCGGGACACTGCAAGTCACTAGGTGAAGTCTCAGGGTTAGATCTGAAGTGTAACCCCTCCAAACAAACTAGATCTGGATCTCAAAAACGCCCTCATTCTGTTCAATTCGCCCCACTGCTCAAGAAATAATCTGAGCCATAAAACTATCTCAGAAAGCACTAGATCTGATGTCCAAGGCCCTGTAATGAAAACCCAAGTGATAGAATCCTCAACGGCCCTGCCAATCTCCTACAACGAATCTCTCTCCAAGGATGGTGTGCCCCCCTTGCTGGAAACCCCCAATGGTGCGCCCTTCTCCTCTTCCTGTGCCTGTGACTGTGTAGAACCTCATGCACTGATGTAGATCTGACTAGAATGCTGTGGGAGAGTATTGCATCTCCGAGACCAAGCTTGGGACAAGCTAGGTAGAATCTTTCACCACCGAATCGTCCTCTAGGGTTTGTTAAGTCAAAACCCTCAAAACCCCCAAGAGA
>JZKD02S1855547.1:542111-555631 GCA_000966675.3 Picea glauca | reverse complement strand
TTCCTGTCTTCAACTTCAAATCCTTGAGGTTGCTCTATATACACTTCTTCTTCGATGACACCATTTAGGAAGGTTGTCTTTACGTCCATCTGGTGTAACTTCCACTTCATCTTAGTTGCAAGGGCTATGATGGTTCTGATCGAAGTGTATCTGGCGACAGGAGCGAATGCCTCTTCATAGTCAATGCCTTCCTTTTGAGAAAAGCCACGAGCTACAAATCTTGCTTTGTACTTCTCAATACTTCCATCATCATCATGTTTTATTTTGAAAAGCCATTTTGAAGATACCACATCCTTACTCTTCGGTCTAGGAACTATTTCCCATACATCGTTCTTTATTATGGATTGGTATTCTTCTGTCATGGCATCTGCCCGTTCTTTCTTTTGAATGGCTTCTTCAAAGCAAGTAGGCCCTTTCTCTAGGAGATCACACATCAAATCCATATAACTGGAGAATGGCTTGGTCTCTTCACCTGTCTCGTGGTTCCTTCGAGAACACCATACTCATTTTCATCTTGAATAAGCTCTCTTGCCCAAGCATGCTTTCTTTTATGGGAGATCGTCATCTACGAAGGTTCTTGAAATTCTACTATGTCATGATCTTCTAGAATCTCCTCATCAGGGGAAGTTACGACTTCCCTCACTGGTTCTGCAGCTCTGGGAACCTCCCTCACTGATTCTGCAATTCTGGGGATTATGGGTTCTTCTTCATATACTTCTTCAAGCTAGCATCTTCTCGATTTCTTGAGTGCTGCATCTTCATCGAAGGTCACATCCCTACTGATCTCAATGTGATGGTGACCTGGTATATAAATCCCGAAGGTCTTGGAGACCTCACATTATCCCACAAATATTCCCTTCTTTCTCGAGGGTTCCAGCTTGTTTCTCTTCTATTTCAGAATATGTATAAATACTGGGCACCGAAATATTTTGAGATGGCTTATACTGGGCAGCCAAATATTTTGAGATGGCTTACCTCTGGCTTCTTTCCGGTGAACATCTATTCGGGGGTCTTGAACCCAAGTGCACTATGGGACAATCCGTTTTGCACATATACAACTGTCATTGCTGCTTTTGCCCATAAGCACATTGGAAGATCTTGATCATGGATCATGGTCTTCACGGCTTCCATTATCGTTCTGTTCTTCCTTTCAGCTACACTGTTTTGTTGAGAATTATAGGGAGTAGTGAGTTCCCTCTTGATCCCAACATCTTTGCAGAAGTTCAGAAACTCTTTTGAGGTGTATTCTCCTCCATTATCTGACCTGAGTATCTCGATCTTTCTTTCAGAAAGATTCTCTATCAAGGCTTTGAATTCCTTGAATTTGCTAAACACTTCATCTTTAGATTTCAAAAAATACACCCAGGTCTTACGAGAATAATCATCAATAAATGATACATAGTATACATACCCACTAATGGAGGACGATGGCATTGGGCCACACACATTTGAATGAATGAGTTCTGGGACTCCTTCTGCTTTGCTGTCTCTCTTCGGAAAGGGGTTTTCGATGTTCTTCCCTTGTGCACATCCATTGCACACGCCTTCATGGTCAACCTTGAGTTCTGGTAGACCCGTGACAACTTTGCATATGTATGGTAGCGCCTTGTAGTTGATGTGAGCTAATCTTCTATGCCAAAGTTCACATGGATTCTCAATGGCGTGGGTCATGGTAGCTTCTGAGTGACCCTTTAGCTTATACAAACCATTTTCTTATTTTCCAATGATGATTTCTTCACTTATGGTTTCTCCTTTAGCCCACATAAGAACTTCTCCATCTATAAAGGCAACTCTGAAGCCTGCCTTTTCTAAAGTTGAAATGGAGAGTAGGTTCTTTGTCAAACCTGGTACATAGAGTACATCCTTCATCTTCATTGAATTCCCTAAATTAAGCTTGTAGTTTGATTCTCCCACTCCTTTGATGGGATATTGGTAATCATCTCCAAGTGTCACTTTATGAGAAAACTTCTTTTCTAAAATACAAGAGAGAATATCTCTTTGATCCGTCATGTGCTTGGAGGCACCACTATCAATGAGCAAAGTGTCCTCTCCAGGTGTTACTGATCGTGAGAGGGTCGAGATTAAGACATAGTCTTTAATCTGATCTCTTATCATCTTTGCGGGTGGCTCTTCATGGGCATGGTGCCTCTTATTTTTCCTCTTGTATTCTTCTCGTCTAGCTGGACAAAATTTCGCAATGTCTCCCATCTTGTCACAATGGTAGCATTGTATAGATGAGTAATCTCTTTCCTTTTGTGGTCCTTTCTTTTGGAATCTCCTTGGATGATATTCTTTATGACTGAATTTGTTTGGGGGTTGAGACTCTTTATAAGTCTCTTTCTGGAAGTAAGACTTCTTCCTTCCTCCTTTAGTGTGAGTAGCTAGGGCTTGATCTTCATCTCTTGCTAATAAGGCCTCTCAGTTAGCTATTCTTGTTTCTTCTTGAATGCATTCTTCCCATAGACTGTCAAACTTTAGTTTCTCCGTTCTTGCACAAATGGTTTGGATGAATGCATCCCAAGGTCTTGTGAGACCATTGAGGGCCGTCATTACGAGTTCATCTTTGTCTATGGTATCTCCAATTGCTTCTAACTGTTCTTTGAATTCTGAGATTTTGGAGAAGTATTATTAGATTGATTCTCCTTTCTGCATCCTTGTGTTCTTGAGCTGAGTTCTTAGGTTCATCTTCCGGTTTATGGTCTTTCCTTCATATAGTCTGTTTAAGGCATCAAACATTTCTTTTGGAGTTTTCTTTGATGAAAAATAGGGAATCAGGTGGTCTTTGATTGAATCTGCAATAATTCTCTTGGCCATGATTGCGTCCTTTTGGTGTTTTACTGTTCCTGCAGCATCATCAGGCTCCAACACTTCTTCTTTGACGAATCTTGCTAGTTCATTCTCTTCAAGAATGAAGCCAATCCTATACTTCCAGGCACGAAAGTTTTCCACACCTTTTAGCTTGTCAACAAGCTTAATGCTTGTAGACATCTTTTACCCGAAGCTGAGAAAATGTCCAAAAATGAAAATGTCCAAAATTAACTTTTGAACTTACCAGGAGGTGTGCTTGGCTGAGGTGAGTAGCCTGGTGTGTTTGGATCCGAGAAAATCCAACTTTTTCCCTTCCAAACTTGATCTATAGATTTCTGGATTGATACTTTTGGTACTTTGTGAAACTAGGGTTTCACTTTCCAAGAGATCTAGCCACTGAAAAGTTGCGTTGAGGATGCCAAAGTAATCCTTGAGGGAGGACACACTTTTCTAGATGGTTTTAGGGCTGAAATACCTCACCAACAAAAAACCCTAATTTGCATGTACGACAACAATGCCATTTTTCACTTTCTCTTGTGAAAGATGCTCTCTTCAGCTTAGCTCTGATACCATGTTATTGTTTAAACTATTATTAGAGTTCTTTGCTTTTCAATAAATAACAAAAGCATAAGATAGGATCATTGAGAGATACACAATCACAAGAGACACATCATTTATCCTGGGAAACCCTCATGGAGGAGAAAACTCAGCAAAACTTCCTTATTATAGATAGCCAATACAATGCCAAGAGATAACTCAAACAAATACAAAAAGTCCTCTCCCAAAGACGCGCCTATCTCTCTCTCTCTCTCTCTCTCTCTTCTTCAACTGTAGCTCCGAAACTTGTCTCTCAATGAACAAGTGAGTGTGTGTTTAACTGAGGCGTTAGCCTCCTTATTTATACAACATTGGCATGTGTGGAGGTGTCTTTTCACTGGCAGGGCCGACTTCTCCTTCTGGGTGGTTATAACCACCTTTGGTATATTCTGGGGCTTCTTTAATATATTATGGGGCCGACTTCTTCTTCTGCCTATTACAATTATATTTTGACCAATCCGCAAAATGAGATTTGGTCCTTTACAATAACCGGCATGATCAATCCGCAATGGGGATTGATCCAATGAATAATATATCAATAATAATTAGAATACACTTTGCAGTTATATTATTTCAACAATAAATGATACATAAGTACATGAAAGGGCAATGTATATCTTGTGCCCTAACAAAGACTAAAGCCTACTTAGAAAGATAACATCATTCCAAATCAAAATGTTATGGCAGTAAAGAGACAAGGAAAAGGTCACCTCTTAGTCATAGACAAGTCAAACTATTCACAATCACAATAATTTTTTTTTATGGATCTTGAGAGGAGCATCCATCATCAAGAATCATTAAGCCCAATTTTCACAACTCACATTTTGTATAATCAACATCTTGGGAGGCATCCTCTTAGAAGAGATATTATATCATAATAGATTTTTCGAGTCAAATAATGTATTCTAGTTGAACAATTGAGTTAATTAATCAATGTATTTTCAAATATAAATAGAAAGTCAAATTTAGAATCAATAAATTGATTAGTCAGTTGATTGATAGTCTATGTAATTGTAAGTAAGTTGAAAAGTCAACTTTAAAATAGGTTAGTTGATTATACTCAAATTTGTTGCATGTTCAATTCTAACAGTTCTACGACCAATTTTTTAACTTTCCTTGTATATATGATGATGAGAGACTTAGACCTTGGATCATAATTTTTATATCATAATCTGGTTGATAGTGAAATCTACTTCCTTCTCCCCTGTAATATAAGTAATCTTCTCTTCCATTATCTTTAATTCAATGAGTGTATGAATTTCACATTTTTCTTGTCTGTCACATTTTATTTGAGTTGAAATATCCAACACACTGATGGACGTAAGCATGCTCCAAAGATGCAACCATCTGCTATATGATTACTCTCACAGATAACCAATTTCTTAGTGGTTGATGGCAATTGGAGTACAATGGTTTGACTCATCCAATGAACAGAAATAGACAGGGATTTAAAACAAAAAACAATCATGGAAAGCATGCTCCAAAGAAGCAACCATCTGTTATATGATTACTCTCACAGTAGCCAATTTCTTAGTTGTTGAGGGTAATTGGAGTACATATGGTTTGACTCATCCAATGAAGAGAAAATGATTGGGTTTTAAGACAAAAAACCTGACTTACAATTCATAATACCTTTTGATTTCTTGCTCAAATGAACCTAGGGTACAAATGTGAAAAATTGTCGAAACTTCATGATTTTTTGAAAAAATTGCGAGTTTTACCCCTTCCCAAAAAGTCGGCAGGTAAAAAGCATGAGTCGATGGAAAAAATCGTGGGACACGTCCAGTCCGCGGGTATAAAGCTAATTTTGGCATTTCTTTTTGGTCATTTGACTTGTTTGTTTTTGGAGAAGGGTTTGTGGTCTTCCTCAATCATTGTGGAGGTAGCTAAACAACCATCATCATCACAATCAAGGAATTTTAAGTGGATCAAGGGTTCGATTTCATTTGCCAACCGATGTTGAATCTTCCATTCATAGGTATGTATTTAAATCTTACCATGTTAATGCTTTTTTTTCTTAGATTTATGCAAGTTTACTTGCCTACGTTTTGCTTATTTTTTTGGTTAGAGGATTAACCCAAACAATAATAGGACTTGCATGGTTAGGGGAGGAACTCGAACAACAACATGACTTGGAGGAGCAATAGGAGGAGGAGGAGCAACTTGAAAACATCATGGAGTGTGATGTGCTAGCAACAATACAACCTTCTACACTTATTGATACACCTACTCCTACACACACCAGTCGTCGTCCATTGACAAAATCGAGGCCTTCTACTGTCAGGAGTAGGCCTGACAAACAACCCATTATCTTTTCCCGTAAAAGGAGGAGAGGGCATTGATATTAGATAGCTAGCTGCTAGTTTTGTTTCATTTGTCACTATACATCAGACATCTACCTCATGATGATGAGGTATATTTACAATTATATATGTGATGTCATTTTGTATTGGTTCTAACTTTTGGCCCTTCAAGATTCAATATAGACTTTGATGTATACATTTTTATTTGGCATCCACTACATATATATCAGTGATTTCTCCATATTTATGTGCCAATGTGTTTATTTGATGTTGTTGTTGTTTTATATGTTTAAAATTTTGAAAAACATGAATATATTTTGTATTTTTTAATGTTTGTTGTGGTTTTTCGATTTTTTGCCGAAACAATTTTTTCTGGACCCTTGCTGACTTTTTGTCGATGCCGACCTATTCAACAGTGCAAATGTCCAAACTAGATGGCCCTATTAAGCTGCCTATAGTCACTTATGAGCAAATTCCACCAACCATGTAACATATGTATTATGATTTCAACTTTTAAGGTTTTCAAATTTGACTATTTTTGTAAATATTTAGTATTTACATTTTGATGATTCTTGTGTCTTATGATATCAACAATCATATTAATTTGTGTTTTATGTTTTACTAGTTTACCCTCTCAACTCTGTTTCATATATATATATATATATTCTTGTGTCTTATGATATCGACAATCATATTAATTTTTGTTTTATGTTTTACTAGTTTATCCTCTCAACTCTGTTTCATATATATATATGATATACCCTCCCCCTATGCACCTTAATTTAAAAAATCCCATCCTTGAACCCATACCTGCACCCCCGATCCATGGTTTTCTTGGTCCTTCAGTATCTTTTTTGTTGAAAGCCTTCAGCCTTTACTGTACAATTCACCAACTTTAAAATAATATAAGTTTCAACAAAGAATAAAAGACGGGAACTAATGTCAAGAAAGGTGAAACCAACTTATTACACAATGCCTTGAACTATGCTACAAAATAATTTAACTGGAATGCAAAAGTTTGTGCTTTAAGTCAATGCAATTGATGACAACTATATATCTCTCCCGCATGTTCATGCTGGGAAGCAGCATTAACTCTTATCCCTCAACATCTGGCCTTACTGGAAAGTCAAGGCCATTAAGCACAGGTAGGGTTTCCAAGTCCTCCTCTGCATATAAAGGAAACAGCCAATATAGTTTTTGCTTGCCAAATACCTTGCACATGAAAATGAGATGGAAATTAGCTTATACACAAAAACATTTATGTTGTAATAACCAGTTTAAATAATAAGAAGACAATAATAAAAAGAAAAGCATGAGTACAAAAAGAAGCCCTACCTGCTCGAAATTTTTATTTCGACCCATGTCATATCTCCATCTGCTTGTTTTCTTTTTCTCATAAACCTGGCAAAGAAAGATATAAGAACTTGCACTCCAGAAAACTGAGAGTAGATAGAACAGAAACAAGATCACTCACCTCAATCGTAGTTGTATTACTAGACACCAAAGATGCATGCATGATGAGGAATCCAAGAAGACTCAGTGCAAAGGCAACATTAAGAACTGCACCAAACACAAATAAGCCACGTGTTACTGCCAAAATACAAATAATTAGCATCATCATATAAAAATTTATCATCTATACTTGTCCAAGAAAGAAATTTGGATAAATAAAGATGGTGACCAGTCATTACTAAATGCAAGAAATGTTGTCGCAAGACCGCTAGAAGAACCAGTTCGATTTTGGAAGCCTTTGAAGAAATTAATAAAGCATGGTAGCAGCACAAATGTATCCAATGTCGTAGTGAGAAATGTATATAGCTGCATTCATATAACAAATGACTTAAATTCTACTTATGATGAAAAAAATCAAATAAACATCAAGTGTGGCAATCCATTATAGGAGGAGGCAAACAAGAGCCGGTTTGGTTTTCCAAAAACTATGTTAAACATCATAAATTAGAGAGATAAATTGCCATCTCCAAGCACGAACATGCAATACATAATAATTGGACAAGACATCACTCATAATACTGGGAATCCATTCTATGTGACAAGTGCAACAGAAACTTCGACATTATAGTCAGAGTTAAAGTTGTTAAGGCAAAAAAAATGTAGCTACACTTTTTCTAGATGCAATAAACATCTACAAATTCCAGCCTAAACTAGCAAATTTCAGATAAGTTTCTGTAGTTTAATCGAGAATAATGTTTCTCCAAAAGTAACATTATCAGTTGAGCTACCCATCAGAGAGATCGTCACTGATACTTTTCTGTCAACTAAATAACCTGAAGTAAGGCATTAGATAGACAAGACTTTTGACTTATCTGGCATATAGTATAATAAACTGGTTGAAAACTCCGCTGATAGAAATGTGCCAGGAGAATTAACATAGAAAATAATAAGGAAATTAGCTTTGATGAAAACAGACCTCAACCATGGGTTGCCTCCTTTGGACAGCCTGGGGGGTTAAAGGATGGGCCTATGATATGCTTACTTCACTATATGTGTAGCACAGCATGTAAGAGACATCCACATTGATTGCACTGCTCATGTTCTACAGACTTTCCAAATGGTTTGTTTGACAAAGAATTAAGTTTCTTCACTTGGTATTAGATCCTCAAGTTTGCCAAGGTGGCTTGTTAACAGAGAATTGTGTCTTTCAAATGGTCTAGCTTTTTCAACTAGTAACACAGATTCAATTCTCTCAATCAATTTATCACGCCAATACAATACTTTTCTAATAGTAAATGCAAGATTTATAGATTTTTATGAGTGTAGGATCATGTATTGCAGAAGCTTCCCTTAAAAGACAATGGTTTTTTTGTGGCCCAAATCCCAACCATGCTAAGATGTGGGAGGGAAGGGAAGGCAGATAAAGAAGAAATCCCCAGTAGGTGGCTGCAAGAAAAAAAGGATTTTCAACTGCTTGGTTACTGGAGAAGCAGAAAGAGCTGGAGAATAACGCCATTGCACCATAAGTAAAGGAATACTTGGTTTCCTTGAGGAAAGTAGGAGCTTTTGGAAGGAGGGTGGCACCAGATGGAGAGGAACATAAGCACGAGGGCAAGACAGGATTGAAGACCCCGGAGTTACTGAAGGCGGGAAGAATATAAATAAATTAGTAAAGTTTGAAATAAAGGAGACGTGGGCAGGGTAAGGAATCAGAATGCACAAAGATATGGTAGGCTTTTAGGAAGTTGTAAAAGTGATTAAGGTGCTGGCAAACCAGTAGAACTAAACAGAAGCATCTTCATCCAAGGGCCGATCATTCGCAGAGATTAGGGAAAAATTCAAGATTTTGAAAGACATTTCATAAGCTTGACGGAATCTGTTCATCTTGAAATTGGATAACTGAAAACATAGTTACCATACAAATTTGGAATTGGTACGATTTGGAAAAAAACGTATTGGAAAAAATCCAATTAAAAAAAAAATACAGGGACATGCATCTCACTAACACAAAGCCTTTTTCAGTTCTGTGACATTATTGGTAATGCAAAGGCCTTCATTATCCAGGGTTCGGTTCCACTTAAGAGGGAGTGAGTGGCTTGGAAGGCAGCCTCTAAGTTTCTTAGTTCGCAGTTTGAGGGTCCCCCAGGATGCTTGGGATCAGCCTCCCAGACAATCTGGACATTCCTATTGTCTGGGGGTCAGCTTAGGCTTTCTCCATAGTATGCCAGTAAAAGTTTGGCTTGGAAAGGCTTTTTTGTTGGAAGGACTTATGGAATTCAAACACTTAACAATGGCATACATGGAGGACTCTTAACGTACTCAAAATCTTTCTGGTGTGGACAAGGCTATTTTCGCAAGTCTTTGCCGTATCATTCTAGAGAGTTGTTATATAAAATGAAAATGCAGGGGGAAGGTCCTATCTAGAGGGATTGGAGATGGCAAAGTGGGAGGCATATTTATATCAATGAAATGAAGTATGTTTGTGAGTTGGTGCAACACTCTAACATAGGGGTCTGCTTAAATAAAAGGTGAGGGCTTGGAGATCCAATGGAGAGATGGCTACAGTTGTGTCAATCCATTTGGAAGGCTTGTACATCCTTTAAACATAAAATTTGGGCTTGGTTATTGCTTCATCGTAGATTCACTGTCAAGAGTAGGTTGCACAAAGTTGGCGTTACTAGTTCAACTTGTGTAGTGTGCAGTAAGGAAGGGACAGTGCAACATTCTTTTTGGAAATCTCAGTCTGCCAGAGTTCTTTGGTCCCACTTTCAGGCTGAATTTTAGTCCATGTTTGTAGTTCTGCTATCTTGGCAGGAGCCCTTCCTAGGGAACACTTGGATAGTCAGGGACAATTGCAAATTACTTTGGCTTTCAATTCGTTTGGTTAAGATTGTTTTTTTTTGGAAACATTGCTGTAAAGTTACTTTCCATGAGGTTCCCCATCCTCTTTCTCTCAGAGATTTGGGAAGTTTCAAGCAGGAGTTGACTCTACTCCTATGAGTTCACTGACGTGCTTTCTCTTGTGATGTTGAATCCCTCATTGTGGGGATCCGAGCTCATATGATGGCCTTTTTAACTTTTGTGGACCTGTTAACCCCTGGATTTTCTCCCTTAGAGATCTAAAGGGTTAAGGACCGGCATACACTATTTGGGCTGGCATTCAGAGATTTCCTAGAGTTTTAGCACTCGTGTGAGCCAGAGGTTGGTTCCCATTAGAGACAAGTACATGAATGGTGTTATGGTTGTTTTTGCTTTAGAGATAGAGTTAGCATAGTTTCCCAGAGATTTGAGAGAGATGTGTATTTATAGCAGGTGACCCTAATTTTTAGGAGACAATGACTGGAGACTCATTTGATAGTTTTGACTCTTGAGCATACCGTATTGGTCCTTGCATGATACTGAGCCCAATGACACTTTTTCTTGGGATCATGCAAGTACTTTCTATTTTTATCAGGTTGAGCTACATGCCTTAGATCATGATTTTGAGCGTGCGATATTGATCCTTGAGACATTCTAAGTCTTTTGGATGTTTTCTGAGATGACTTGTCAATATTTCTATTTTTAGCAGGTGGAGCACCAAGGCTCGCATGTCAATTCTGATTGCATATTTGGAATCCTCAGGGAAAATCAAATGCAATGAGTATGATATCATTGGCATTCGACGATATTCTATATTTAGCAATGTCTATTTTTAGACATTGGACACATGGCACTGTTCTCCTAGTCATCTTGGACGTTTTTGGCAGTTTCCTATTTTTTAGGAGTCAGACCCTATTTTTAGCAGTTTCTATTTTTAGCAGGGGTGGTCGACTCCAAAGGTGACAAGTGGTAGGGTCATATTTCAACATTTGGCAATGATGCAGTGACATGTGGCAGGTGGGTGGCATAATTAATGAGGGGCACACTTTCCAACGTTAAAAGCAAAATAATTAAGTTAATTAATGAAAAAGTGATGAAAAGGGGGCATGTGGATGAGGTGACAGTCTCATAGACGTGATTGAGCCAATCAAGGCTTAAATCACTCAATTTCCTCTCATTCGCCATAAATACCATTTTCCATGCATTGATTTCACTAAAATCCCTTTTAATTCCTCTTAAACACCAAATCCCTTAAAAATAGGGCGCATACTCCCTCATTGGCTAGCGTATGCATATATTAGCCAAATTTAGCCTAAGAACATGCATTGAGTTCCTAATTTATCTCAAGGAATCTAAAACAGAAAACTAAGGATCCACCAAAAATAAAGAAAACTAGCCTCCGGATTCTCCTAACAAGGAATCTCTCTCAACTAGCATTCGTCACTTCACCAATAATCCAAACAAGTTTACTTTGGCACCCAAACTTGTACTTGTATCCCACTAGTGTACAAGAGAATAAATAAGATAGTCTTTCACTATCCCCAGCTGAGCCCATTCTTTTAGACCTTTTCTAAACAACATTATGTTAATAACATGTTTATTAACATTGTAGGCAATTAATTTTGAGTCAATGCCTACAAGCTCTAGATCTGAAATTGACACCCTGGTATCCACATTAAATATAACTATCTTCTATTGTGATGTCAAACCAAAAAAAAATGCCATCTGCCAAGAACCACAGAAGTGAGTTTATGGTTGCCTCTCTAGTGGATTTAATTTCATCAAAGATGATTAAAATACAAATTCTCAGCCATTCAACAAGAGTACAGAGCTCATTTATTCTCTTCTCCAACCAGATCCATCTGAAGCTAAGCACCCAATGTATGTCTCAGTAGAAGGACCTAAGAAACGTATCATCCTCCCCTTAAGCAATCTAAAGTGACCAATTGTGAGGAGCTTCTATATTTCTGTCATTAAAAATTATAGGATTGTTGTTAATGTTTAAGACTTGACTAACAAACGCACAACACTTGTTCTGATATCATTAACTGTTAGAAGTACATTAAAGATGAGGGCAACAAGTTTAGTCGTTGGTTGGTGATATCCTATATCTTTCAATAGATAAGGAAACATTTTCTATAACTGGTTGTGGAAGTATCCAACATTATAGAGTAATTCAAGGTAGAGTCAACCCTTGAATTGGGTGTGTAATCCACACTATCTCAATGGTGTCACCTGCGTGGAGTCATTTAGGTAGGTTGAACAGTTTTAAAACGCTAAAGATATTTTGTTACAGTTACAACCATGAAACAGTTTGGCTTGAATTTTATCACTTAAATTCATTGCTTGCATGAGTCTCTGTGCACCTATTGACTAGAGACAACTAAGAAAAATCACAATATCCCTCAGTGTTCTAAATCACAATATCCTTTAGAAAATCAATACTTCTGAAATACAAAGGCCATTGGGTAACAAAAACCATGGCTGCTAGAGCTGTTCACTATGAAGATATCATGGAATACACTGCTCATAATATAAGTCCTATCGAAGGATATCATTACAAACACAACATTGAATTAAAGGAAGGCCATTTACTAACCCATTCTACCTTTCTTGGATCAGGGGCCCATGCTGAACATGGCACTCCATGTGTCCACCACTAAACACAGAAAGTAGCAACTTAAAATAATAAGAAACAACCTTCAGAAAGCAAAATAAAAAAACTGAAACTAGGTGCCCTTACAAGTACTCTCTCTTTACTTCAAAATAGACAGAAAGTCAAGGAGAACAGAGCAACTTGTATTTGGGTTTCAATGACTGTTGATCAGTAAACCCTAAGAAGTGGATCTACGCAGGCTCAAGTCTGCAATTCTTGAGCTCCTTTCACGCCCTCAGCTCTGATACCATGTTAGAAATAAGGAAAATTGAAAACAAAAATGCCTTTTTAAAATTTTTGTTCACTAGATCAGCATAACAAATAAGACATACAAACATATCTGAAGCAAATAAAATTTCTGAGTATGAAAAATAACTTTTAGCTTACCTCCTGATTTAATGATAGATGTACTTGTCACACATGTGGATGTAAGCCTCTGTAAGTATGGTCAGACTTAGTTTAGGTTCATGGATCTGTTGAAATAATGTAACTGCGAAGAACATTCTTATTATTATTGTTATTTTATTATTAGGATTAATCCCCATTGTGGATTGATCATGTCGGTAATTGTATAAGGACCAAATCCCCTTTTGCGGAATAGTCATCGAACAATTATAAAGGGCAGAATAAGAAGTCGGCCCAACAATTATTATTGAGACCCAGAATTAATTTAAAGGTGGGTTTACCCACCTAGAGTGAGAGGTCGGTCCTGCCAGTGAAACCCTCACATGTGCTAGTCTTGTATATATAGGAGGCTAGCGCCTCACTTCTAACACACAACTCACTTGCTCATTCTCTTATGAGGCAAGCTGCAATTACCAGTTGGAGAGAGGAGAAGAAGAGTG
>JZKD02S1855547.1:482512-500140 GCA_000966675.3 Picea glauca | reverse complement strand
TGTATGAGATCCCTTGCTATATTGTTCAAGAGTCAAACCTGCCTGTAACCCTAATTGTAATGTAAAGGGTACAGGTCGGCCCCACCTTAATGTAATTGATAATTAATGTAAAAGAAAATTAATCTGGTTATTATTAATTATATTGTGAGTTAGAGAGGTCGGCCCTGTTGTGCCAATAGACACTTCTGTTGACAGGTCAAGTCTAATATAAGTAAAGGTAGATTCCCCATTGAGGAATCATATCTTAAGTGTGATTTTGGAAATTTCAACGAGTACATCTTCTTGGGAAAAGTGCGCACCTCTACTGGGCTCTAGTCTTCTAGGGTTTGTGAGTACCCTTTTGTGTGCTAGGTTTTCTTAGTGGTGGAGGTCTTTTTCTTGAAGAATATAGCAAAGGATTGGCTGGGTTTTCCTCCCTTGTTGAGAAGGGTTTCCCAGGATACTTCTTGTGTACTTGTGCATGGTGTTTCTTCTTGTGATCTTGGTAGCTGCAACATAATTGGTTATGGTTTAAGTAAAATGCTAAAATGGAATGAACTTCATGCTTAAACCTTGCTTATTGAAAAATAAACACCTAGAACACATCTAAGGTCTTACTGCTTGGTCCTAGACCAAGATCCTCAGTCATCTACTAGGGGCCCTCACAAGGGTTTTTTGTCATGGCTCTCACTGCTTGGTCTCATACCAAGAAACCCCAGGAGTGTGCTAGGGGCCCTAGTCCACAGCTAGGGTCTTATGCCATCCTCCAGGAGAATGGCTCTTGCAGCTATACTAATTTCAACAATTTCCCTTGCTAGTTTTGTTTGCTCTAGGAAGTAAAAAGGCTTACACCACTAGAGAAGTAACAAAACTTATGCTTACACAAGAGACTCCATTAACCCATTGATTTGGCAGTAGTCTAATTTGCATTGGAGATACAAAATTGTTGCATCGATATGCGTGAATTTTAGAGATATTGCAATTGTTCAAGTTGAAATCAATTCTTCATGCTTTAGGCTTCTTTGTGCCCTAAGGGTGTCTTGATTAGCCTAGAAATTCTCTTTGCTGTTACAAATTAATGCTATAGCCATTAGGGTTGCAGCAAACTCATCTTCTTTCACGCTTTGTTCACTAATCTACCGTTGAAATTCACTTGCAAACCTTGGTTATTGATCTACTGGTTGTTGGCTAATTGTTGGGTGGTTTACTTGTTGATTTATGTGGCTAGATCTTGTTGCTGTAGCAATTGTTTGCTATAGCCACTTGGATGTTATAATAACTTGCTGATAACACCTAATAAACAACCCTTAAAGCCACCAAAGTCTTGCTCTGATCATTGGAAGTTTAACTAGTTATTGCTAGCTTTATTTCTGATATCTTGTACTAAATTTTGGATCGTTAAATTTGCAACTATTGATATCATTTATTGTTGATATATATATTTCAATACTGCTGCAATTTGGGACAACAACGTTTCTTGCTTGATCCTCCCTTGGTTTAAGGCTTATATATCTATCGTTTGTCTTGTTCTGGGTAGGGCTAACATTGTTTTGCAAGTACTCTATGTTGATGAATGCATCTATGTGAGACATTCTCCAACTTACAAACTTGTGAGATGTGGATCATTGCAGCTATGTGAGTCTTTCTCTCAGCTTACAAACCTGGGAGAAAGCCCCTAAGAAGGGTACGTGGTTCCTGCCTGAGACAGAGCTAGGAACGTAGAGATGACCTCCTCCATTCAGAGAGTTGAGAAGAATCCCAGATGATTATCCAGTGAGAAAGGCGGTCTGTTGAGTTAGACGTGCCTGTGGCTGAGCACAAGGTGAACGTGTGAAATCCCAAAGTGTTGGGTGCATCGTCATGTGAACAGAAATGAAGATGATGTATTAGCCTCCTCTGAGCAACAGAGTTGACGAGAAAACTCCAGATGATTCTCCTGTGTGAGGCAGTGGGAAAGAAAATATGTAGAGTGGACGTGCATGTGGACGAGCACAGGTGAATGTGTGAAGATCTAGTTCTTCTGTGTAATGTAGTGAGCCAGAGATATGACATCCCTATGGATGTGCCCCTAGTGGATGAGCACTAGTGGATGTATCAGATCCCTTGCTATATGTTGTTCAAGAGTCAGACTTGCCTGTAACCCTAATTGTAATGTAAAGGGTACAGGTCCGCCCCACCTTAATGTGATTAATAATAAATGTAAAACATAATCTGGTTAATATTAATTATAATATAATAATAATAATTATAATTATAATGTGACTTAGAGAGGTCGGCCCTATTGAGCCAATAAACACTTCTGTTGACAGGTTTAGGTTAGTATAAGTAAAGGTAAAATCCCCATTGTGAAAACATATCTTTCATGTGAGTTTGGAAATTTCAGCAAGTACATTTACTTGGGAAAAGTGCACACCTCTCTTGGGTGCTAGTCTTCTAGGGTTTGAGCACCCTCTTGTGTGCTAGGTCTTTCTTGGTGGTGAAGGTCTTTCTCTTGAAGAATATAGCAAAGGATTTAGCTGGGTTTTCTTCCTTTGTTGAGAAGGGTTTCCCAGGATACTTCTCGTGTTCTTGTGCATGGTGTTTCTTCTTGTGATCTTGGTTGCTGCAACATTATTGTCTATGGTTAAGTTAAATGCTAAAATGGAATGAACTTCATGCTTAACCTAGCTTATTGAAAAATCAACATGGTATCAGAGCATAGGTCTTGAAGAACCCATTGCACAAGCTACAAGCTTTTACTAGTCATCCCTCCTCTTCTGCAGAACCGTAAGGCCCTCCTAGGGTTTCTAGAAAATCCATATGGCCCTTTTCTTTTGAGTGTTTCAGCCCCTAAAACTTGGACGTTGAGGCAAATTTTGGCATGGGAGAGTACGACCTTCTCCAGCGCACCTCCAGAGACTCTCAGAGTAACATTCCGAGCATTTTGAAATTTTGGCCCTAGGGTTTCTAGGGTTTCGCTAAATTCTGCAAAAAATTCAGAATTAGGGTTTTTGCAACTCATTGAAGGAGCTCTTCAACTCACCAGTGTTCTCCTATCTTTCAAAGGCTTATTGTTGGTAGTCATAAGTCCAACAAAACCTAAAAGTGTTAGCCTAGCTGTTAGGTTTTCTAGCCCAGTTGACAAGGGTTTGTGAAGAATCTAAAATTATGATGAACAAAACTATGATGGAAGATAAGCTTGATGGATCAAGAAACTTCAAGTTTCTGGAAGACAAGACTTCAAAGGAAGACTTATTGTGGGTGATACAAAAAGGTGACACTGTGACTACCTCCTTCATGAATATGTCAGAGGACAGTGATCAACCATGTGCCATTGGAAAAATCATATCAACACCCTCAGGTATGCACTTGTATATATATTATTTGTATCATTGTCATGAGGGTAATTGCAGGACGAAGGAACCTTTTGTTGAAGTCATGGATCTAGAAGGATCTCAATGCATTTAGAGGAACAACACACTGGAAGTGAAGACTCCGGGTTTGATTGTTGTAATTTTCATTCCTCTAACCTATATTTCTAAAGTTTGCTACATTACAAGTAAGTGTTGTAGCTATGACAAGAATCCTTAAATTGTTTTGATTCTAGAGATGCACTTGTTATCCACCAGTTTGCACAAGCTGGATTTCCTGAAGAGCCGCCAAAGAATGAGCAATTAGTGCTCATATTTGCAGAGTTCAGAATTCAGTCGGTCTTATGAAAGACCCCATTTTTTTTCCGCATTTCCACCATTGTAATAAATGTCCTCAGTATGAGAGATTGTAAAAGGCTATTGGCCACCCAAGACCAGGAGCGAGCACATACTTTGGAGTGTTTTTTTCTACTTGTTAATTATTTTTTCTGCTTGCCTTAGTGAGCGATTAAATAATTTCTAAGTTTTTTCACCTAGAAGACTTAGCTCCAAAGCCGGAGTATGTGTTGGCAAGCAGGTTTTGGCATGGAAAATCCAATGTCTAGTGTCTAAATGTATATAAGCTCATACTAGAACATACTGATTAGGTCATTTGGAAATTGCGGGTAGGTTTGATAGGTTTTTTTTAAGTTTTCAGTGAATTAATTAAATTCTCGCAAAATGAAATTTATTAATTCTAAGTCAATAAATGTAAAAAATATGGCATCAAACATTGTCAGATGCCATATTTATAGTCGTTTTCCAGTCCAGAACACCATGTAAATCCTTATTTCCCATCTTTTGAGGAAAAAAAATGATTATTATCACGAAAAAATCAAAATTACTCAAAAACTACGGAAAATGGTATAATTAAATTAATCTCCTAAATTTTAGGAGAACTGGGGAACATGATTGAGACATGTTTTTTCATGTCCCCGGTTGACTAGAGGCCCTGGGCGAGTTTAACTGAGGTAGGGACCACTTGATTGAGGTGACATGTTGTTGGGAGGAGATCCCAATAAGGGAACTCGACCCATTCTCCTAGGTGGCGCATTCCTAAAGCTTCGTGCATCTCCTAAAGGGCCCACGCATCCCTTAACTAACCCTTCACTCCCCCTTACTCCCACTCACACTTCCCATCACTTGCCTTCACTCCCCTCTCACTCGCCTTTACCTAACACCTCTCCACTCCACTCCCCTTTCACTCCCACGTATCTACCCTTCAACTCATGCGCAACTCCCTCATCTCCCACGCTATACCAAAACCCTAAACCTAACCCTAGCGCATCCTTCATTGGAGTTATCACCTCCCATATCTATATAAGAAAGGGTCGACCTCTCCTCAAGAGAGTTGAGTCTTGGGCAAATAAGCTATTGTAATATTGTTGTAAGCATTTGGAATAAGAAAGTCTTTGTAGCTATTTTGGTGTGGACCCAAATGTGTGGTTTCTTTGACCTAAATGCAAATATTCTTATGAGGTAACATGTATTGATTTACATTTTAATTTTGTGGTTAATTGTTAAAGCCTTGTAGGTATGCTATCATATAATAGGGTAAGAGTAATCTAGCTTGATTTCCTTATTGCTTCTTTACTTCATAGACTCTTCAATGCATGCTTTATTTTCGGTTAAATTTAACATGCGTTTGTGAGCAGTGTGTGTAGGGAAGGCCTTTAACAGTTTTGTGCAGGATTGAAGTGTATAGTTACAGGTTCCTTAAGGTGGAGGATTGATAGGTGGTGGTTTCCATTGTCATCGTCCAAAAGATTCTAAGATCAAGCTCCCTCTTCTTCATACCAAGAGAACCCCATAGCCCAAAGTTCCAGGCTCAGACGAAAGCTCCAGAAAACTGATAAAATCTCTTTTCCTCATTCTTTTCTTTGATTGCATGCAAGTTAGAGAAAGTCTATATTTAATTATTAAACATCTAAAGTTTGCATGCATGGTTTGCTAGATCTAGGCTGAAATTTGTCAATTTTTAAAGAATAGATCTGGGCAATTTTAAGCATTTTCTTGGTCTTTTCATCTATAGTTTAGATCAAAGTGTGTGCTTAGTTTTAACTTCTTTATCAAGTTGTTTAGAGGTTTTATGTTTGCTGTCCGAAAATAACAAACATAAGTCACTAAAAAGAGCCTAAGTTAGCTTTGTTTTAAGCCTCAAAGGGCCCTAAAATTTACACTTTTTGCCTTAGAAATTTTTTCTAAAATTTTTGATAAATTTTTGATCGTTTAGAACTCTTTCTTATCATATTCTAACTTGATTTATTTGTTGTTTTCTTGCAGCAAATACAGGTTCAAGAGGAGATTCTGTCAGTTTTGGGAAAAATCAAGGCTCCTGGGGACCCTGGGGGGTTGTGACTTCGTCAAAACGAAGTTTCTTTTTTCTCTATTTTATTCTTGTATTCTTCTTAACGATCCAATAATAAGGATCCCTCTTATTCTAAAAGAGCTCAAAGCTCAAAGAGAACATGGGTTCTCCGTTGTAATAGTGCAATAAAAGCAGGCCCTTTGTGCCCGGTTTCTTCATCCTCTTAAGGGGATTTGTGTTGTGGGTTGGTTTGTCATTTTTGTGAGTTGTGCATGCTAATAATCTAATAATTAAATACACAAATCAAACGTATCAAACACACTACAACACTCTAAATTTTATTGCATGTTAACCAATTCTCAAATTTTTCATGCATAATTAACTTTGCTTCAAGTATTTTCTTTCTTCAATCAGTTTTGCAACAATATTCAATTTTCAAAAGTATCTTGTAAATCTATTCTCAACTACAAAGCAGGGTACACCATTTAATTGTTGCAAATTCATTTCTTTCAGTTTCAAGTGTTTGTGCAAGTGCTTCATTATCAAAGCAGGGTGTGTGATTTATCTATTTCATGCTTTTATCAAGTAATTGAACCTTGCTAATTTAATAGGGCAATCCCTTAAGATTGTGAGTTCATTGGAAGGAAAAAGCCTAAAAGTGACCAGTGAAGTAAGGTGGGCTCTCTCGGGACCTGGCTTCCCACCCATTTTGGACATCCAACACTTTTAGTGAGTTTACTGGTGAGACCATTGGGTTTTGGTAAACTCTCAGCAAGTCCAAGCAAAGACCAAGCTTCCTAAAGGGGCCAAACACTCTTTACTAACTAAATACAAAATTTACCTTAATAAAATCTTCGATCTACACTGCCCACGACTCTCTTTAAGGCACTTGTTAAAAAGCACTATCAATTTACTTTATGTGAGCAATTATACTTATGCATGTTGATTAATCTTCTTTTATGCTCTTGAATATTGCAGATGTTGTATCATTTTGATGTATGAATGTTTCATGAGCAAGGTATTCTTTATGATGACAAATGCTAAGTGGTGAATGGTCTTATTTTATTTCAAGCAATAAACTCCTAGATTAAAGTGTTTTTCTTTCTTAGTTTAGAAAAGCCTTAGATTTATTTTATAGGGACTACCCCCCTTAGCTTCTTTAAGAGTTGGCCTAGACAAAGGAGTTGAAGATCAGGTGACAACACCTTGACTCGAGACTTGCCCCCAAGGACACACCAAGTGGATTGAAGGTTTCTTCCACATTAACCCAGGTGTGTATTAGGACGACAACAACACTCATTAATCTCCTTTAGGAGATATTCTTGTTTTGGTTCCTCTTTGTTTTCTTGTTCCAGACAGGTTAAGATCAAAGGAAGATAGAGGGGCTTCCGCAGTGCAACATATTAGATATCATTTTGGGGATCACCTGATGCAATGAGTGTTAAGTGGACTATTCAAATCATGAGAATTATTGGTCAGTTGCGACTAATACTCATGGATATGGGTCATAGATTAATGACTTACACTACGCCACTAAGGAAGATGTTTATCCTAAAAATGATATCAAAGGAAGATGTTTATCCTTCAGAGGGAGCCACTTGACTCAAAGGGAGTCAAAACTACTTGAGAAAGAGGAAGAATAGAACCATCATTGGGGCAACCAATGCAATAATACATGATCAAAATCTTTCTATGATTCTATGGGAAGAAACATGCATGACACAATATATGTTCAGAACAAGAGTCTTCACCAGACTTTGAAAAACATAACTCCCGAAGAAGTCTTCACCGGAATGAAGCCTGAGATTGAACACTTCAGGTTATTTGGGTGCCCAGTGTATCTTCATGTACCCAAAGAGAAGAAGTCCAAGCTAGATCCTTTAGAAAGAAAGGATACAGTGAATCTTCAAAGACATTCTAGATCGACATCCCTGGTCAGAGACAAATTGAGACAAGCAGAGACGTTGTCCTTGAATAAGAGATAGTACTTCAAAGATCTAGAGAATCTCAGATGGAGATTGACAGTAAGACAATACCTTCTCCCCCTTTAGCAGTTCATAGGGAGACAAACATTATTCCAGTTGATCCAGTTGCTCCATTTGATATGTTTAGAGATATTGCAGTAGAGCATAAAAGGCCTACCTAGACTCACTCTGCAAGAGGCAGAGAAACATACAAGCCTCTCAAGGCACATCCCGAGAAAGCAAAAGATACTTTCGAGCTATCCTTCAGTCATGAACCACTTCATTGATGCTGAACCTCCTTGTCTTAGAGAAGCAATAGGAGAATAGGTATGGCAAGATGCCATAACAAAAGAATACCAATATATCTTAAAGAATGATGTATAAGATATTATTCAAGGACCAGAAGGGAAGTCAGTGGTAACTTCCAAGTGGATCTATAAGATCAAGTATACAGTTGATGGAAGTGTTGAGAAATACAAAACAAAATCTATAGCCAGAGGTTTCTCACAAACAGAGGGAGTTGTCTATGATGAGACACTTGATCCAGTCAAACCGATACACTTCCATCTGTACTACCATCCATGAGTTGGAAACTATATCAGATAGATAGATTCTTGATGAGTTGGATTTCAGCAAGAGTGTTGTTGATCCAAACCTATATCATTACAGTGTTGGTGACGAGAGTCTGATCCTGATGACTTATTCAGAAAGCCTTGTTGTTGGATACAAGTAATCCTTGACTTTTGAATTCGAGATGAAGAATCTGAGTATGATGCACTACTTCTTGGGACAAGAAGTATGGCAGAGGACCGATGAGATTTTCCCGAGTCAAGGAAACTATACAGTGAAAATATTAAAGAAGTTCAGTATGACAGAATGCAAAATCCACTGTGATGGATTTAAAGAAGAAGATTGATGATGATTCGAACGAGACTGATCCACAACTGATTGGATCACCGATGTATCTGGTTAACACCAGACTTGATTCATGCCATGCAGTGAATGTGCTTAGTCATTTCATGAGTCAACTGAGACAGACTCACTAGACAACAACAAAACATGTATTGAGATATATACGGGATATGGCCTGAGATATGCCTCCAGTGTGAACTTGAGTGTGCAGGATATGTCGATTCAAATTGAGCATAAAGTACAGTGAACCGGAAAAGCACATCTAACTGATGTTCTATCATGAAGTTTTCCATGGTTTCCTAATGCAACGAGAAACAAAACTCTGTGGCCTTGAGTACCACAGAGGCAGAGAATATAGCATCGAGTGTGCGAAGCAATGTGGCTTCACAAGCTTTTGACAGATTTACTTGACCATGAGATGGATCCTATGATGATAACCAAGAGCCGTGAGTAAAGCTCCTTGAGAACCTAGTGTTTCTTGATGGATCGAAATATAATGAGATGAAATATCCTTATATCATAGATATGATGCAGAAGAAAATCGTACACATGCAGTAACTTCCTACACATGAGCAGATTGCAAATATCTTCACCAAATTAACTTCGTGAAGAATGGCTCCGTAGTTGAGAGGGAGTGTCGATAACTCCAGCCAAGACAAAATTTAAAATACATTCGTGTGAGACTTGGCATGATAAAGAATGCCTCCCTAGTTGAGAGTGAGTGTTGATGAATGCAGCTATGTGAGACATTCTCCAGCTTACAAACCTGTGAGATGTGGATCATTGCAGCTATGTGAGTCTTTCTCTCAACTTACAAACTTGGGAGAAAGCCCCTAAGAAGGGTACGTGGTTCCTGCCTGAGACAGAGCTAGGAACGTAGAGATGACCTCCTCCATTTAGAGAGTTGAGAAGAACTCCAAATGATTATCCAGTGGGAAAGGCGATCTGTTGAGTTAGACGTGCCTGTGGTTGAGCACAAGGTGAACATGTGAAATCCCAAAGTGTTGGGTGCATCGTCATGTGAACAGAAATGAAGATGATGTATTAGCCTCCTCTGAGCAACAGAGTTGATGAGAAAACTCCAGATGATTTTCCTGTGAGAGGTAGTGGGAAAGAAGATCTGTAGAGTGGACATGCATGTGGACGAGCACAGGTGAACGTGTGAAGATCTGGTTCTTCTGTGTAATGCAGTGAGCCAGAGATATGACATCCCTATGGATGTGCCCCTAGTGGATGAGCACTAGTGGGTGTATCAAATCCCTTGCTATATGTTGTTCAAGAGTCAGACCTGCCTGCAACCCAATTGTAATGTAAAGGGTAAAGGTCTGCCCCACCTTAATGTGATTAATAATAAATGTAAAAGATAATTAATTTGGTTAATATTAATTATAATAGCAAAACATGTGTTGAGGTACCTACATGGTACAATTGGATATGGATTGAGATGTCTCGAATGGAGATGTGAAGCTGCAAGGTTATAAAGACTCTGACTGGGTAGGGAGTGCAATGAACCAGAAAAGCACACCAAGATGTTGCTTCAGATGTCAGTGGCACTCATTACAATAGAGACAGAGTATATAGTAGCCAGTGTTGCAAGGCGTGAAGCAGTGTGGCTTTGAAAGCTGCTTGCAAAGTTATTTGATCTAGAGTTGAAGCCAACTTTGATATATTGTGATATATCAAAGTTGTGTGAAGCATATAGAGACATGGTGCAGAGAGGAGTTTTGGAGCTCCAGTACATATCCGCAGATGAGAAGATAACGTACATTCTCACCAAGCCTTTGTCTGGAGTGAAGAATGAAGTACTTCAGAGACAAGTTTGGCGTGATGCAGAATGTCCACCATCGTTGAGAGGGAGGTGCATTACTTCTCCTCCTGCTGGCTAACCCCTCTGGCCAAGGGTTCCCTAGATCAGTTATGTGAGGTGACTGAGGGGGTAATGCTTTGCCGCACCCGATGAGAGAAGTAACATCACATGCATTGTTGTGAGACTATGGCAGTGATTGTGTATCATTGGACAATAGTTGTGTGTTACTACGGTGGATGTGTTCCACTGGCAGTGATTGTGTATCACTAGACAATAGTTGTGTGCTACTACGGTGGATGTGTTCCATTAGCAGTGATTGTGTATCGTTGGACAATTGTTGTGTGCTACTACGGTGGATGTGTTCCACTGGCAGTGATTGTGTATCACTAGACAATAGTTGTGTGCTACTACGATGGATGTGTTCCACTGGCAGTGATTGTGTATCACTAGACAATAGTTGTGTGGTACTAGCAATGGTTGTGTACCACTAGCGGTGATTGTGTATCATCGGACAATAGTTGTGAACTACTATGGCTTGGCGTAGTCGTGTTCTATTGGATGACATTGTAGTAGTTGTGTGCTACTAGTTGATTTCCATGGAGACTACCAGATCAATTGGGAGCAGTTGCGTGCTGCTTGATCGCAGGGACTGTGACAGTTGATTTGAGCTACCGATGGCATGGTAGTAGTTGTGTTCTACTAATTGATTACAGAGTAGTCAGTGGACTACTAGATGAAGACATCGTAGAAATATACCTCCCTAGCTAAGAGGGAGTGTTGATGTTTTGGTAGCTGCAGGAGAAACTTTCCTTTAGACAACCTTTCTTAGAAGAGCAGAAGATTCTGGAAGTCCAAGAAAACAATTGAACAGTGGAAGAATACTCCAGAAGAGAAGTCGACCCACAAGGAAAACAATAAAGTGAAAATAAGATCCCCAAAGAAGAAATCGGCCCAACCAGGTGACTCAAAGACTATAAATAAGGGAGACGTCTAGCTCATTTGCACACACACACACACTCATTAGAGAAGGGCACGCCAATCTGAGGCAAGGAGAAGACATTTACGACGACATCTTGGAGATTGGTTATTCTTGGTGAAGGCTTTCTCTTGTGCGCTATCTCTCTAAGGAGGTGTGCTCTACTTGTATGGTGTTGTTGGTGTAGCTGGTAGCACTAGTTTATGTGCTAGCTTAGTGCTAGGGTTTCTTTCTTGTCTGTTGTTCTTGAGAGCTGGTGTATGGTTGGTTGGGTTTTTCCCAGGATAAATCTATTGTGTTCTTTTGTCTCTTGTTTATGATATTATTGCTCAGTACATGATATATCTATTAATGTTAAAGAAGTAAAAGAACATTGGTAACTCTATTGCTCTATAAATAAAGAAAATTTAACACTTCCTAAGTGAGATAGTTGTGTAAGTGAGTGATCAAATGAGCAAGGCATCACTTTATTCACAGTCTTCAAGTCACTTCAGTTGGGGCTGACTTCTCTTCCTAGAATTCCATTTTCACTTTATCATTTTCTTGTGGGCCGACTTCTCTTCCTGAAAATTCTATTTCCACTTTATTCTTTTCTTGTGGGTCGACTTCTCTTCTGGGGTATTTTTCAATTGTTCAATGGTCTTCCTTTGACTTCTTGGAATCTTCTTCTCTAAGAAAAGTTGTCCAGGAGGGAATACCTCTCGCTGCTACCAAAACATCAACACTCCCTCTTATCTAGGGAGGTATTCTTCCATGATATTCTTTTCTAGTAGTCCCAATCACACCCATCCATTTCACATGGCATGGGCAACACTACCACCATAGTCACAAGGCTACGCTGCAAGTATCTATGATGTTTCTCCTAGTAGTCCCAATCACACCCATCCACTTCACATGGCATGGGCAAGACGACCACCATAGTCATAAGACTAGGCTATTATGTTTCTCCTCTCCTAGTAGTCCTAATCACATCGATCCACTTCACATGGTATGGGCAAGACTACCACCATAGTCATAAGACTACGCTATGATGTTTCTCCTCTCCTAGTAGTCCCAATCACACCCATCCACTTCACATGGTATGGGAAGACTAGCACCATAGCCCCATTCACACCTAGCCACTTCACATGGCTTAGGAAAGGCTATGCCATGGTCAGAATCACACCTAGCCACTTCACATGGTGTAGGCAAGACCACGCTACAAGTACCAATCACACCTAGGCACTTCACATGGCATACGAAATACTTGTACCAAGCTACTCATTACTCCCGACTTCAAATGACTAATCTAGGAAACCCTTGGCCAAAGGGAGAGTATCTGCCCGCAGTATGAGAAACATCACAACTCCCTCTCAACGAGGATGGACATTTTGCATCACGCCAAGCTTGTCTTTGAAGTACTCATATTTCACTCTAAACAGAGGCTTGGTGAGAATGTATGTTGTCTGCTCATTGGTGGATATGTATCGGAGATCCACTGCTCCTTTTTGCACCAAGCCTTGGATTCAGTGGTATTTGATCTCTATATGCTTTGAATTGTCATGAAAGACTGGATTCTCTGAAATCTTTACACAACTTTGATTATCACAATAAAGTTGGCTCCAACTCTAGATCAAATAACCCCGCAAGCAACTTCCGAATCCACACTACTTCACGGCTTGCAACACTGGCTGCTATATATTCTGCCTTTGTTGTGCTAAGTGCCATTGACGTTTGTTTTCTGATCAACCATGAGATCATACCTGATCCCAAATTGAAGCAACATCCTGATGTGCTTTTCTTGTCCACTGCACTCCCCGTCCAGTCAGAGTCTGTATAACCTTGCAGCTTTACTTTACCGTTCGAGACATATCTGAGTCCATATCCAACCGTACCATGCAGATACCTCAACACATGCTTTGCTACTACCAGATGTACATGTCTAGGCTCAACCATGTACTGACTTAAGTGTTCACTGCAAAGCATATATCAGACCTAGTGTTAACCAGGTACATCAAGGATCCGATCAATTGTCTGCAGATCGTGGGATCAACCAAATCTGAAGAAGAATCACTCAAGAGCTTCAGATTCGTAACCATAGGTGTGGCCATGGACTTGCAGTCCATCATCCCAAATCTTTGCAGGATCTCAACTGTATACTTTCCTTGGCTAAGGAAGATTTCATTTGGTCTTTGCCACACCTCTAATCCCAAGAAATAGTGAATCAAACCCATATCCTTCATTTCGAACTCTGAAGTGAGCTCCCTCTTGCACCCATCTATGAGCTTCTCATCCCCTTGTAAGAAACATGTCATCCACATATAGTACCAATATCAAGGGGCAACCATATTCAACCTTGTAGTAAAGGTTGGGATCTACATTGCTCTTGGTAAACCCCAAGCTCATCAAATAGCTGTCTATTCTGGCATATCATGCCCTGGGTGCCTGCTTAAGCCCGTACAAATCTTTCTTCAATTTACCAACATGGGACTCCTTCCCATGGATCACAAAACCTTGTGGTTGCTCTATGTACACTTCTTCTTCAATTACACCATTCAAGAAAGTAGTCTTGACATCCATCTGGTGTAATTTCCATCCCATAACGAAAGCAATAGAAATAATAGTTCTAATGGAAATGTACCTTGCTATTGGAGCAAATGTCTCGTATTGGTTATTGCTTAGAGGAGGGCGCACTTGTGGAGGAGGGTGCACCACTAGCAGGTAATAGAAGGACTTGTGCTATCTCATATATGTTTGGCTCATGTTGGAGGAGTCACACAAGAGCACATTTGTGTGGAAGAGATTCTTCATTGGACCAAGGAGGAAGGAGGGCGCATCACTTCAGTGGATAGAGCAACAAGGGAAGAGGGGGCACTGAGATTGGGCGTATTTCTCTTCTTGGAACTCCAAAGTTTCTCGTGAGGAGTTGTTATTGTATCAGGTTCCATTGTATTAGCTTACTTGTTGTATTCACTACTTAAGATCATCATTATATATACTTTCATTCCAAACTGGTTTTCCCTGGGGGTTTTTTATCCAGGGTCATGTTGACCAAAAATACTTGAGTTCATTTCATACATGCTTAGAGTATAGATCAGCTTGTTAGAGTTGTAAAGATCAAGATGAGTGTTATTTGTTTTGAGTATATTGCATGTGCTAACATTGGGGTATGAAAACACTTGCAAGGGCACCTCAAAAGTGCACTTAACCATAAAAATTATGAACAGAAAGTTACTTGACTGTTTGTTGTCCTAAAACAGCAACAAAGGACAGTTTTGGAGATTGAAACTTAGAGCCAAATTTCAGGTCAAGGACAGACTTGTTTTGGCAGCCTCATAGCAGCTCGAATTTCTACATGGGTATCAAAGCCCTTGGTGGCAAGGACTTGCTGATTTTTGGGAGCATACAATTGGTAGTTTTGGGACAACTTGTTAGCAGATTTTTGAACAACTTATTGGCAGAATTAGTGGACAGCTTGTGAGCAGATTTGTTGGACAGCCTGTAGGACTGTTTTGGACTTGTGTTTTCAACCTATTTTCACACCTATTTGGATAAGAGTGAGGCTGATTTGGACAGCCTCTTTTCACACCTGTGTGGACAGTAGTGAGGATGTATTGGACAACCTCTTTTCACACCTATGTTGTCAGGAGTGAGGTTGTAGTTTGACTGCCCCTTTTCACACATGTGTTGATAGGAATGAAGAAGTACTCTTGTGCAGTGTTAAGCATCAGTCTGAGCTTTAGTGGACAACCATGTCGGTGTCCCAGAGGCAGGGAAAGGATAGGCTAGATGGAGCTAGCAACTGGTCCCCTTGGAAGACCAGGATCACTTTCGTCTTGGAGGATCTTGAACTATAGGATATAGTTCAAGCTCTCGTGGTGATTCCCCCTGCACCTGCTCCATCACCATTGTTGGATGCAAATTTCAGGAAGCAAAACACCAAGGCTAAAAGGATTATTTGTGATGCGATGAGAGACCACATCATAACCCATTTGACTGGGAAAAACTATGCCTTTGAGATATGGGCCTCATTGTGCAAGATTTACCAGAGTCCCAACCAGAACCGGAAGATGGTTCTGTAGGACGAGCTCAGGGGCATTCAGATGCTCGATTCCGAGTTGGTCACATCATACCTTGGCATATTTACATAGATTCAAGAAGAGTTGGCCGTAGTCGGGGAGATTGTGGATCCTGACTTCTTGGTGAGGACAACTTTGAACATCTTTACCAAAACTTGGGGTTCATTTGTACGAGGCATTGTAGCCTGGGAGGTCATGCCTACCTGGGAGAGACTTTGAGACGACTTCGTATAGGAGGAGCTAAGATGTAGCTCAAGATCTTCAGGACAACAATGTATTTCAAAGGGTGATGAGGACCTTGCTTCGTGGACTAAGGGCAAGAAGAAGACCAATAGAGGTGCTAGACAGGGTCCCAAGGGAGGGGCCAAACCACAACAGAGTGACCAAACCAAAACAGTGAGATGCTTTGCTTGTGGAGAGATGGGTCACTATGTAGGACAGTGTCCCAAGAAGAAGAAGAAGAAGAAGCAGGATGGTACTACAGCGACAATAAAGGAGGATAAGTCCATTGCATAGTTTCGAGGGAGTGTGCTTTTGTCAGTTGTTGTTCAATTGATGCACAATCCAATGTTAGGCAGGGAGATAGAGTTGAGGAGGACCTATTGATTCAGAGTATTGATTCAGAGGGAGCTCAAACTCAGTTTTTGAGGACACCAACTTCAGGGGTGACTGGTCCACCCAGGACAAGTTCAGTTTCAGAGTTGTTGAGACAGAGGGTTGGTGCAGGGGCTTCAGAGCATCAGAGATAGATGAGGAGGAGGAGCAGGGCACTACAGAGGCTTGAGCCTTACTTGGCTATGGAGACGAGCAAATCAGGTTCAGGTGGAAGTCACTTAGTGAGAGGCCAAGTTGAGGATCTTAGTGAGATGCCAAGATCTAGATACTCTTGGTGAGATGCCAAGAGGGGAGACTCTTGGTGAGATGCCAAGAGATGTGACTCTTGGTTAGATGCCAAGAGTAGTGACCATTGGTGAGATGCCATGAGGTAGAAATCCTTGGTGGGAGACCAAGGTTGAGATCTTTGGTGTGATGACAAGATCTAGTTGATCTTGGATAGATGGAGATGCACTTCCATCTATAGATCAAACAGGTTGAGTAAATATGTGTCAAAGACCACTTGTGATTATCAGGGTACAACCATACTCACCGAGTATTTGGTAGCAAGGAACCATGTCCACTGTAGGGATGAGATTGGGGGAGAATGGCACTTTCCTCGGTAAGAGGGAGTGTTGACATTTGGGTACCGTGGAAAGTGGTCCCCTTGTGGTTGTGGGTCTCTAACCACAAAAGGGAAATATTTGACCCATTGTGACTTATACTTTATGTCTAATTTCATTTTGACATTTTCCTAAGTCAAAAGGGTAAAATTTGTCACTTGAATGAAAAGTGACTATTAATTCACTTTGTGGGTGAATTGGGGGATATAAAGTGAACTATGGAAACTTAACCCAAAGTGGGTTTTGAGTTGAGATTCTTTTTGAGAGATCTCAACCATGGATTAGATATGGCTTGGAGTGATCCTAGCCATTGACATTTTAGGTTTCCTTATGATTCCTTACGAAGGGCGCATAGGGCATTTGGAGGCTCATTCACTTCTATGTTCACCAAGAGAGTTTGGATAACGGAAAGAGGATGAGAATGGAAGCATTGGGAGAGGAGAGCTTGGGTGCCATCTTTCATGGAGGGCTCATGGAGGCATAGGTCCTCATTATTTGTTGGTATTGGTTATCACTTGGAGGAGGGCGCACCACTAGCAGGTAATAGAAGGACTTGTGCTATCTCAAATCTATTTGGCTCATGTTGGAGGAGACACACGAGCACATTTGTGTGGAAGGGATTCTTCATTGGACCAAGGAGAAAGGAGGGTGCATCACTTCAGTGGATAGTGCAACAAGGGAAGAGGGCGCACTAAGTTTGGGCGCATTTCTCCTCTTGGAACTCCAAAGCTTCTCGTGAGGAGTTGCTATTGTATCAGGTTCCATTGTATTACCTTGTTGTATTCACTACTTAAGATCATTATTATATATTGTTAATGTTTATGCCATTATTATAGTTCTTTGCATTTCAATAGATAAGAGCAACATAAGAACAAGATCACTGAGAAATACACATTCACAAGAGTGTTAATGTTTATGCCATTATTATAGTTCTTTGCATTTCATTAGATAAGAGCATAGTAAGAACAAGATCACTGAGAAATACACATTCACAAGAGACACAACATTTATCCTGGGA
>JZKD02S1855547.1:426471-443223 GCA_000966675.3 Picea glauca | reverse complement strand
GCAGCATAGATTTCAACACTACTTAGCCCTCCTCTCTGGAGATCCTACTCGGAAAGGGGCATTATAGTCGACTAGCCACAATGGGGCTTTTTACAATTATAAGTAAAATACCAATAATATAATAATTTATGTTGAGCCGACTTGTACAATATAATTATAATAAAATTTTAAAGGTTTGACTATAACAAATATACAAGAATATCTTATGTAGTTACACCAAAAATATTAGCAAAAAGGAATCCCAAGCCCAATATCATTCTAATGTTAAAGTCATATGACTTGAATTTTGAATTCATTGACTTAAATTTTAACATTATAAGTTAAAATTGGGACCCCCATCTAAATGGTTTATTGATGGAATCAAGTGTAACTAGATTGGATTGATTGACAAACCCTATAAACCTAAAAGGATGACTTCAACTAGATGGACTTGGAGTTGCTTAACCTATCGAAGGTTAATGAGTTAGGGGTTGGATCCTCAAGGTCGAGCCCTCGAGAAGGGAGTACAACAAATGCAGAGGTGATCCAAAGGACATTCTTAAGGATTTAGCTTGTGTTGATGGAGTATAAAACATCATGAAGACCTACTTAAAAATTATGAGAAGAATATAAATATATATAAGATGAATGAAACGTGATGATGAAATTTACAATGAAGGCTCATATAAATATTCTTTAAGGAGCTGCCTTGATACCTTTCTATAAACGGTTATGTATTTTAATTATTGTTATTTATTATGTCCTATGTTATATTACTTTTATCAATATTTATTTATTTATTCCCTATATTTATTCTTTCCTAGTTATTACTTAAGTATGTAACATTGCCTTCCCCTTTAGAAATGCTTTGTCCTCGAAGCCATCTTGGATGATTTTATCTTCCATTGTAGAGAATCATCTCAATTTTGGATTTGTTTTTGAATATCATGAAACTTGTTTGTAGCAAAAGTATGAGATTTGTGAGTTCTTTTAACTCGCCTCTTAACATTGAGTCTCATGATTATAATGATGACATTTGTTCCAACTATCTTGATGTGTATGTAGACTTTTTTTGAGTTCCCCTTTCATTCACTACACTACACCCATATAACTTGTAGTTCTTCCCTTGCCATTTCAATTTGATAAATCGTTCTTGGAGGTTTGTGGCATAAGTGCCCAATTGCATCAACCATTCTACTCCTAACACCATGCCAATCCCATTGAGTGGTTGAGCGTAAAATCCAGTATGTAGTTCCAAGCTTTGTATATGTACAGAAACTTTATGGCGCCTTCCTATTCCTTTGACTTGTTGACCATTAGCAATTGTAACAATGAGGTCCTTCACAAGGGATACAAAAATGTTTAGTTGATTTGAGAGATTGATATCCATGAAATTGTGTGTACTTCAGAGTCTATTGGGATAGTGATATTTTTATTCTTTATGCTTCCCTTGAGTTTTAATGTCCTTGGTTCCATTTTTCCTGTAATTGTCACAAGCAATATCATGGGTTTTGTCCTGAATGCTCTGGCTATTACCAATGATCCTTAGACGAGGTGGAGTATACTTTACTATAGATGGTTGCACTTTTTCTTTTTGGCCTATAACTTTATTATGAACCCTTGATTTTTCTTCCTTACTAGTCTGCCTAGTGCACGTGGTTGTTGCTAATGACACCTTCTATGAGTTTTCATCCTCATCAAATTCTAACATGTCTTCTTCAACAGAAGCATCTACCTTCTTCCCATCTAAAATTTATGATATAAGTGAGTGGATGCACATCTATAACCTGGAGCCCAATTCTTACGACATCTACAACAATTGTTTTCCTTATTTTTCCTTCTTCAACAATGGATGTGTCTGATTCTCTTTCATCTTCATTCTTATATGATTTTTTATTGTTGCATTTGTACCCTAGTGACCACTTGTCTCCACAATATCTACATTTTCCCTACCTTCATTGTTGGGCTTCCAAATTGTATTTATTCTCTTCTCTTAGATGCAATGAAAGATATTTTGAATTTACCATGTTTATGTTTTGGGGCAACTTTTGTCTTAAATAACCCTTGTCGAATTTTTGGAATGACCTATTGAATTTAGAATCTGCAGCTTTTGCCTTACATCTAGCCTTTTCCATGGATGTACTATTATGCATATTTCACTCATTTTGGATGTGTAGCTTTAGTTTGTGAACATAAGATTGGATTAGTCGTTCTTCTGATAAGTTGGGTACTCCCGTTGCTAATGCTACCTATTCATGCATGAATTCATTCACATCACCTTTTTATTGTAGTCTGATGAGTTTTTCCAAAAAGCCTTTTTTTGACATACCTTGGAATCTTTTAAAGAAATCATTTTTTAGTACATCCCAATTATATGAATAGGACGACTTCTTCCACCACATGTACCAATTGTATGCATTGCATTTAAGCTGCTTGGAGGGATGCTTGATTTTTTCAGCATGGTTATCAATATTATGTATTTCAAAGTATTCCTCTGATTTGTTAAACCATGCCACACTTTGCTTTTCATTTCCATCGAACTTTGATAACTCTAGCTTTACCCTTATCGGGTACTTGTATATTGGTGGATTTGCAGAGGACAGTGATAAATTCATGAACAATTGTGGATTACCACTAGCAGACACGCTTGGTTGTGGGTTAGTCATATATAAAGAACTTGATTGAGAATTAGTTGTATTTGGAGAATTAACATTAGTCGACGACCCCTTGATGGATGCCTTTAGTTCATTTATTTCTTCCTTCAATGCCGCTTCGGTTTTCTTGCATTATCTTTTGTTGTTTCTGTCAATTGTTTAATGCCCTACTTCAGACTATCATGGACCTATGCAATTTATTGCTTCATTTTGGCTTGTTCTTCACTAACCTGCTTGTGATGTTTCTAGAGCTTATCCACTTTGGAATTAATCTCTGCATTGCCCAATATTTCCTAGTTATTGGAGGAAAAAAAATTAATTTTGTAGTTTAATTGTTGGTGTTTGAGTGATTGAGGCGTTACTAATATTATTGCAGGTGCACAGTCAAAATCTTCAACATATAAATGAATGGAATTAGTGTACAACTCTATTTTGATTTTAATTGGTAGTTGTACAATAGACTGTTAGATTTTTGTACCATGCAGAAGTGATCGAGCATATTTCTCTCTAGTGACCTTATGAACTGTTTTCATAAAGTGACTTTATAAAGTGATTTTTTAAAGTCAAGTTGAGCCTTTTGATATTTAATGGGTAAAAGTGACTTTATGAAAAGTGGGTCACTTAAGTGATTTAACTGAACTCAACAAAAGATTAAGTCGTGACCATTGATCTCAAGGGATGGTGAAGAGTCACTCAAGGGAGACCAAGGGTTAGAGGAGATACTCATTAATGAGTAATAAAAGGAACACTAGAGGAGAGATGGGACACACCTTTTGGGAGGAGAGGTTGAGAGGAATGTGAAGAGTCACTCACATTCCAAGAGAATTCCAAGAGAGTGTTGAGTTGAAGGAGAAAGGAGAAGGACAACAAGAGAAAGGGTGCACTTTCCAAGAGGGAGAGAGGGCATGCACCCCAAGACAATTACAACATTGAATGCTAGTCCATACAGCAGAAAAAGAAGCAGTACAGTATGGATTTGAAGAGGGTCGTACAGCTGTGAATGCACAGAAATTGAGGCTGCAGATGGCACAGATTTCTAGGCGCTGAGGTTGTTGAACTTTGGTCCATAAGAGTGTTGTTACTGTGTACGAATGCTGAGGAATTTCTGCTGATGTTGAAGACCATACAATAGAGACCATACTGTTGATTATTGGCACAGTTTTCAAGGTAGATTTTTGTAGTTGATAATGTGGGTTTTTAGCACACAAATATATGTGTTTGTGGGCACAGCTTGTAAGTTCAGATTAATGTTGTAGAAGACTGTTGTAAACTCAAAATTTCTTCCATGAAGCTCAATAAAGAAGACTCTCTTGGACTGGTTTTCCCATGTTGGGTTTTTCCAAGGGCATTGCCCAAAAATTCAATGTGTCAAATCTGGTGAATGTGTTGTTCATTAGTATTTCCGCTGCTATATTTTCAAATTGCTTAGTCTCTTGTATTTCTGCTCATAGTTACAGTAAATGCATGTAGTTCCATTGCTTTATTGGTGAATAACTATAGCAGGTTTAAATCTTGTGTTGGCTATGTTGATTATTGCAGCATCATGTGACATTCTCTAGAATACGTTCTCCACTATGACCGAGTTGAGTCGACCTGTGAGAGAGCCCAATGTTGGGTGTGCCCATGTGATGGGTGTATCGTTCTCCTCTAGACTGAGTTGAGTCATGCCCCAGTGTTGGGTGTGCCCATGTGATGGGTGTATCGTTCTCCTCTGTGAGAGTTGATTCGATGTGGTCTCTTGCCTTTGTACTCCAGTGGACTCAGTTGAGTCAAGCTTGAGATGGTACTCCAGATGATTCTCCTGTGGACTCAGTTGAAATAGAGATCTATTGAGTATGGCATCCCTGTGGCTGAGCACAGGTGGACGTGTCCCTAGTGGCTGAGCACTAGTGGACGTGTGGATCCCTTGCTATATTGTCTAAGTGTAAGATTTACTTGTAACCCTAATTATGATGTAAAGGGTACAAGTCAGCCCCACCATATGTGAAAGATAATTAAGGTTTATTGTAATAATTAATTATATTTCTGAGTTATTGAGGTCAGCCCTGTTGTGCCAATAGACACCTGTTGTTGTGTCTGGTCTTGTATAAATAGAGGTGATTTCCCCATTGAGGAAACACACACTCTCACACTTGTCACTTGTTGTTTGGAAATTTCAGCAAGTGCCTTTAAGGCTGAAGTGCACACCTCTCTTGGGCGCTAGTTTCAAGGTTGTAGAAGCACCCTCTTGTCTGCATTAGGGTTTATGGTTGGGGGATCTTCTCTTGAGAATATAGCAAAGGATTGCTAGGTATTTCTCCCTTGTTGAGAAGGGTTTTCCCAGGATATTTCTTGTGTTCTTATGCATGGTAATTGTTCTTGTGATCTTGGTTATTGCAGCACTTGTGTATGGTGTAGCTGCATTTGTTTATGGTTCAAATACATGCTCAATGAAATAAACCTCAACCTTGAGCCTAGCATAGTGAAAATTCAACATGGTTTCAGAGCTTAGGACATGAAAGAGCCAATGCACAAGCTTTAAAAGCCAGCCTTCCTCTCTTCTGCAGAACCGTACGGCCCTCCTAGGGTTTCCAAAAAAAGGTACGACCCTCTCCTTTTTTGGTTGTTTTAGCACCCTACACTGAAACGTTGGGGCTAAATTTGGCATAGGAGTGTACGGCCTACTTCAGCGCACCTCCAGCAACCTTCAGATTGCAATTCTGAGAATTTTGGATTTTTGGCCCTAGGGTTTCTAGGGTTCTGCAATTTTCTGTAGAATCTCGGTTTTAGGGTTTCTGCAGCTCATTGAAGGAGTTTTTTCAAACTTACCAGTGTTCTTGTTGAAAAAGAGACCAATCTACATGTTGTACTTGGAGACAATACCAAATATAATGTGACAGGGGTTGGAACTTCTACATTCCAACTTGACTCTGACATACCCCTTCACTTGAGTGAGTTACTATATGTACCTGGGATGAAAAGGAACCTTGTCTCTGTTTCTGCCTTAGAGGATAAAGGATACAAGGTTAACTTTTTTGAAGGAAAATTTCTTGCATGGAACAAGAACTCACATATGGATTTTGCCCAAGTAATTGGTGTTCGAGAAAACAGCTTATACAGGTTGATTATCTAACCAATCCAGGCCCTGTTACACGATACTATCAGCTTGAGTGAGCTATGGCATAGAATACTTGCTCACATTCATTATAGAGCCATGTTTTCCCTCAGTTTAGGGATAACTAAGGAGATTATGTCTCGAGGCCCACAAGTCCTAGACATGGAGTACCGAGAGACAGAACGACTTGAGCATGGCCCTGGAGGGCCCATCTTCTTCTTTCTTCAACGCCTCCATTTTGTCAACAGCATCAGCACCCATCGCCTCGACCTAGTCCTATAGCAGAAGTGGATCTTGCTCCATGAGGTAATGAGTCCAGGTATCATGGTATGTGTCACTTTGATCCTCAAAACCTTTGAATATGTGCATTCAATTCTTTTTTTTTCTAACAGGTGCTTGGATCTTATACCTATCCACTTGACCATATCTGCGGGGAATGACAGGATGCCCTACTGAGCTGGTGCCCATAGGTTTTGAGTTGTCATTGGGGGGATTCATGAGAAGCCATCGTCCACTCCCACCATACTTACCACTTTCCATCTTTCTCCCGCTCATCCATCCCATTACACTGGTTTAGGCATTGGGTTGGCCAAATATTTAAGGGTTGTACCTTACCTCGTGGGAAGAAGGGGCTAAAGGCCCAGAGGGTAAAAGTAGTTGGCAAAAGATAGAAGCCAAAGAATGAAACCTTGAGATGCTTCGCCCAAGGATCCCCGAGAAAGCAATAAAAAGCTTCTCAGCAAGAAACAGAGGGACCCATAAAAATAATAAAACAAGACCTAGTTAGAGGATAGGGGGGTCTCATCACAAGCCAGCCTATTAGGTCCATGGGCATGTAGCGGTATGACACTACCAGCAGCTGGTCACCATGCCAGGGTAGTGGCTCTTGGTGGCATAGCCAAGAGAAAGGGGGTCTCATCACGAGCAAGCCTTCTCATTTCCGTGAAATGCTTGTAGGTAACATTGCCACCACTGGTCACCACGCCAGAGCACTATCCCCTAAACTAGCTTATTGAAAGAAAAAGAAATAAGAACAAAGACAAAAGGCATGAATGGGATTGGAAACATTTGCATCCATGACAGGTGTAGCTCACCCTCTACAAAGGCACCCACAGGTAAGCCATACATTTCCCTGCTATCACTGCACCCCTTGCCCAGACATCCCTTACCACCTCATCCACTCACATGGCTTAGATTTGACTTCTCCCGGAAACATCCCACATCCAATGCGCATTATCCCAATAGGACGTCCTAGCGTTTCCTCCAAACTTGGCTTGTAGATTAGTATAATGTCTTTGAGCACTTGCCCGAGTAAAGGGGGTTTTATGCACATGTTTAATAAAATTGATGACTAGATGTAATTGACATTGCTATGATCCATGTGACTTATGGGCCCATGGAGGGCGTATCTGTTGATGTTTCGGGAGCATACCCGATGGACAGGTACACATGGGGAGATGATCAGTTCGGACCTCCATGGGTCTAAAAGCCCACCAGATGGATGCTGAAACTCGGCAAGGGGCAGAGACAGATCAGAGGATTGCACTGGAGAAAGAGGAAGATGTTTCACCAGAGGCAGCTTGGCAAACCCATACCCAGGGGGGTTGTGCCCTTTCCACCAGGACGTAGACCTTGGAAGGCCCATGACGTCACCATGACATCATCCAATGCTTTTGGAGGCTTTGGGAGGCAGTTGTGTGCCAAGTGGCACGTGTGGCTGATTCTTGAGGCCCAAGAAGGCCTAACGTTTTGCCCTAGGAGGCCAACATTGACCTAAAATGGCCTAACGTCACCCTAAAAGGGCATGCCATCATCATTTATGCTTGATTAGGGTTTTAATTACGACATTTAATGTAAAACAGTATTTTAATGTAAATTTGGCCATGTCGACCTTTTGTGACCTAAAAGTAAAATTAAGGTCATTGATATGGTATAAGTAGAGAGCTAAAACTCTCTTTTTCTCATCATATTTCACTCACACTTGTGTGAGGTCTGAAATTTGCGCCCTCTCGGGGCTCATTGGCTGAAATTCTATTGCACACTTGTTGAAGGAAGGCTTTTTATGGTGTAATTGCCATTTTTCTTGGTGGAAAGTCTACAACTAGGGTTTTGCATTCATGATACTTGGTGAATGTGAGTAAATTTTTGTAATTCTTCTCTTACTTGAATGGTTATGGTGTTTTACTTTGCATTTTGTTAATGAAATTGTTGGATTAAACCCTAGGGATCAAGCACTTGTTATAGTCATTGTTCTAATTGCTATCTACCTACTAGATTATGCCAAGGAGCCGTTTTTTTTGTTGAAGTCATTGTCATTGCAACACCCTATCTCTTGTGCTTCATCCTAGCCGGTTTTACTTTGTCATTGAGCTAAAGAAGGAGGAAAACCTACTAAAGCCTAGGGTTACCTACACCTTAGTAGTTGTTTTCCCCTAGGGTTTGATGGTTGAAGCCTTGGCTTACCAACACTTCATCCATCAAATTCCTCTTGTCTTTGGCCCTACTACTGTCATCTTGCTCCTTCAATTATTGCCACTACTTTTGATTCCATTTTCCCTATGAAAGCACTGGTCTAAGACCTCTTGCTTGAGTGTTTTGATCACAACTTTCAAACATCCAAAATCCTTGAACAACTACTAACACCTTCTAACCCTAGTTTAAATTGACCTACTAACCTTATTGTTGCTATTATCCATTTGAGTTATAGTTATACTTTGCATCATTTTAAGCTTCTTTAAGCAATTGAAAGATTGACTAATGCATAGTATTATTTGCTTCTGATGAATGTTGGTGTTATCACATTGATGATAAATCATTCTTGCTCATTTTGAAGCGCCTTTAAAGCATTAATTGTGAAGTATCGTATTGTGATTATTGCTACTGTACATCCTTGTTTACTTCATCCATATATTAGTCAATTGTTTTTATTGAGAAAGTCTCTGATTATATGAAGTGCTAACCAGCAAGTCCTCCTGCAAATCTATAGTTTTCATGTTGCTTTGTTCCAGGCAGGTACACTTCTGGTTTATCATTTCTTTATTGGTTGTTTAGTCGGACTTTTTGATCGATGGTGACTTGAGAGAGGCAAACTTCTACTTAGCCTTTTATCCATTGCCTTCTCAAAACCCCAGGTCACCGGGGACGTCTCCCCTAGGCCTACCACCCTAAATAGAAAGAGACATCCTATTGAGGTGACAGTGATAGGATAGTCTCYCGTTACGTCAATTTGTCTTCATTTACCTTTCCTATCTTTCAAAGTACAAATTGCGCGATAACAAGCCCTTCCCGCTCTAGGGAAGATGGTAACATGCCTTCCAAAGATACAGGTTCAGCATAATGGTGTTTGCAGAGGTTGTGCTCTTGGAAAAAATGTCAAGGGGTCCTTCTTGAGCAGTGACAGCAGATCCAAAGGGATCTTGGACTTGATACATTCAGATGTGTGAGGACCCATGACCGTTGCTTCCTTAAATGGATATTTGTACTATGTGGTCTTCATTGATTATCACTCTCGGAAGACGTGGATTTATTTCTTGAAGACCACGAATGGAGTCCTTGCGAGATTTCAAGAATTCAAAGCTCAAGTTGAGAACCTAACCGGGAGGAGGAACAAAGTGTTGAGGTCAGATAATGGAAGAGAGTACACCTCTAGAGATTTCAGTGATTTCTGTATTGAGGCAGGGATCAAGAGGGAGTACACTGTTCCTTACAACCCTCAGCAAAATGGGGTTGCAGAGAGGAAGAACAGAAGCATCATTGAGGCAACCAAAGCAATGATACATGATCAGAATCTACATATAATTATGTGGGCGGAAGCATCCATGACAACAGTATATGTTCAGAACATGAGTCCTCACCAGATTTTGAAGAACATGACTCCCGAAGAAGCTTTCACCGAAGTGAAGCCTGAGGTTGCACACTTCAGCATATTCGGGTGTCCAGTATACTTTCATCTACCCAAGGAGAAGAGAACCAAGCTAGACCCTTCGAGCAGAAAGGGTACATTTGTGGGATACAGTGAATCTTCGAAGGCACACCGGATCTACATCCCCGGTCAGAGACAGATTGAGGTGAGCAGAGATGTCATCTTTGAGAAAAATATAGTTTTTCGAAGATCCAGAGAATCTCAAATGGAGATTGACAGCAAGACAATACCTTCTCCTCCTTTAGCAGTTCAGAGGGAGACAGCCATTGATCCAGTTGATCCAGTTGATGTTCCCAGAGACATTGAAGTAGGCCATAAAAGGCATGTCTGGGCTCGACAGACTCTGCAGGAGGCAAAGGGACATGCAACTCCTTGAGACACATTCCAAGAAAGCAAGAGACCACAATGATTTTCGAGCTATGTTTCATCCATGAGCCACATCATTGATATTAAGCCTTCTTGTCATGGAGAAGCAGCAGGTTAGCAGGTATGGCAAGATGCCATGACAGAAGAGTATCGGCCCATCATGAAGAACGATGTATGCAATATGGTTCTGAGACTAGAAGGCAAGTCTGTAGTGACTTCCAAGTGGATCTATAAGATCAAGCATGCAGTTGATGGAAGTGTCGAGAAGTACAAAGCGAGATTTGTAGCCACAGGATTCTCATAGGTGGAGGGAATTGATTATGAGGAGACATTTGCTCTTGTAGCTCGATACACTTCCATCTGTACTATCATTGCACTAGCTGCATCCATGGGTTGGAAACTACATCAAATGGATGTAAAGACAACCTTTCTCAATGGTGAGATTGAGGAAGAGGTTTACATCGAGCAGCCAGATGGATTCGTGATACATGAGCAGAAATCTCATGTGTGCAAGTTGAAGAAAGCCCTGTATGGACTAAAGCAGGCACCTCGTGCTTGGTACGAGAAGATGGATGGATTTCTGATGAGTTTGGGCTTCAACAAGAGTGTTGTTGATCCAAACCTATATTATCATATTGTTGGTGACGAGTGCCTGATCTGGGTCCTGTAAGTTGATGACATATTCCTCACCTGTTCAGAAAGACTTATTGTTGAATGCAAGCGAGCATTGACTTCTGAATTCGAGATGAAGGATCTAGGTATGATGCACTACTTCTTGGAACTAGAAGTAGGGCAGAGGACTGATGAGATTTTCTCGAGTCAAGGAAAATATACAGTGGAGATATTAAAGAAATTCGGTATGACAGACTACAAATCCATGCCTACACCGACGGTGATGGATCTAAAGAAAAGGAACGAGGCTTCTACTAATTCAGGCGAGATTGATCCACACCTTTATCGACAATTGATTGGATCATTGATGTATCTGGTTAATACCAGACCTGATATATGCTATGCAGTGAACGTACTCAGTCAGCCGAGACAGACTCAGTGGATAGCAGCGAAGCATATATTTGTTGAGTTTTGTAACTTGGGAGGTGTTCCCCATGTGCTTGTGACCTCCTTAGCACATGTAGGATGGACATTACACTTTGTACCTTGTACTTTTGTCTAATTTCACTTTGACTTTGTCTAAAGTGAAATTTAGTCACTTTTTGGCCTAAAAGTGACTATTAATTCACAAAGGGGGTGAATTAGGGACATAAAGTTGACATAGGAAACTTCACCCAAAGTGGGTTATTGATTTAGATATTTATGGAGAGATCTCAACGATTGATTAGATGGAAGATGAGATGATCTCCACCATCCATATCTTAGGTTTCCTTTTGCTTGTCAAAGAGGGGTGCAAAGGGTGAAGGAGGGCGCATTATTCATTCTTCTTTTGTTCATTGTGAGAGGAGCTCTTGGAGGATGAGCGTGAGGTCAGTTTTGTGAGGATGCTTGAGCTTGGGCGCTAGCTTTCATGGAGGGAGGCTACTAGCTACTTGCCTTGTTTATTTACTGGAGAGGTTCTACTTCTGTGGAGGGCGCATTGCCAGATTGGGGCGCATCAATTGTAAGAGGACTAATCGCCATCAGATTGTAGTGAGATCAGTTGCAGAGAGAGGTCATTCAACAGAGCTTCATTCCTATGGAGGGGTTTCCAGATCTGAGCTCACAGTTTGTAGTTGGAGCAGTTTCAGTGGTTTTGCCAGCTTGTATGTGGGGCGCACTTGCTGACTTTGGGCTTGTATATCAGCTCAGTTTGGGCTGCTATTGGATCAGGTTCTTACATATATTGTACTTGTTGTATTCCATCTTCTGCTTTCCTCATATATACATATATGTCTCAAATTGGTTTTCCCCGGGGGCGTTTTATCCAGGGTCATGTTGACCAAAAATACCTGTGTACACAAATGCATGTATTAGTCTCTTAGATCTGTTTATTTTCAGTTGTAAAGATCTATAGGTGTGTTATATTTATTTTGGTATGCATGTGCTAAGATCTGGTCACTAAAAATACATGCTAGAGCACCCAAAATCGCAAGTATAACCGTAACAAATCAGCATAAGTTATTGGACTATTGGCTGTTTTAAAACAGCAGCTATTACTTCAGAAAACAATTGAAACTTAGAGCCTATATGTGGTCAAAGACAGACCCAGAAGGCAAGCTTTATAGGACCTGAAAATCTTCATGGTATCAGAGCTGAGGTGGATGAAATTTTGAGCAGTTGAGACAGCATTTTGTTGGCTGTCATATACATCTTCTTGGCAGATTTTTGAGGACAGCCATTGACTCATTCAGTGGTTGTTAGAGGGCAGATTTTTGCAGAGGACAATTGGGCAGTTTTGGACACTTGTCATCAGTCTCTTTTCACACTTACGCAGTAGGAGTGAGGTTGATTTGACTTGACCACTTTTCACACCTATTTTGTTAGGAGTGAGGTCAGATTACACTTGTCTCTTTTCACACCTGTGTTGACAGAAGTGAGACAGTGTTTTCCTTGGCAGTGTGAGCATCAGTTAAGGATTGCAATTTGGTAGACATGTCAGCATCTCAGATGAGAGTTGAGGACAGGCTAGCAGGGGCTAGCAATTGGTCGCCTTGGAAGGCGAGGATGATCTTCATCTTAGAGGACCTCGAGCTATGCAATATAGTCGAGTCAGTTGTTCCCCCCATTCCTGTCACTACTCCCGTCTTGGTGGTAGAGTTCAGGAAAAGGAACAACAAGGCAAAGAGAACTATTTGTGACGCAGTTCGTGACCATATCATACCCCATTTGATGGGGAAGACTTGTGCATACAAGATGTGGGCATCTCTATGCAAGTTGTATGAGAGCTCCAATCAAAACCGGAAGATGGTTCTTCATGACCGACTCAAGGGCATTCGCATGCTCAAGGATGAGTCGGTAACTTCATCCCTTGGTCGTTACACTCAGATCGGAGACGAGCTTGAAGTCGTCAGAGAGGTTGTTAATCCTAACTCTTTGGTGAGGCAAGCTATGAATAGCTTCACCAAACCGTGGGGTCCATTTGTACATGGGAGAGGATGTGGGATAACTTCGTCCAGGAGGAGATTAGGCTTGCAGTCGAGGCTTCTTGACATCGGCAGCAGCAGCAGTAGTAGATTGGTCAGGGTAAGGAGAATCTTGCTCTTTGGACAAAGGGGAAGAAGAAGGTCGATCGTGGGGGTTAGCAGGGTCCCAAGTTTGGGGCCCCACCAGAGGGAAGTGGAGGAGGAGAGAGCAGCAGTGGTCAGGGCAGTGGTCAGAAGAGAGATATGAGCAAAGTGAAGTGCTTTGTTTGTAAGAAGTTTGAGCACTATGCTGGACAGTGCCCGAACAGGAAGAAGAAGAAGGGTGGTACCGCAGCTACAGCAGAGGAGATAGACTTTCAAACACAGTTTCAGAGAGAGAGTGCTTTCCTCATATGTCGCACTTCAGCTGAGACGGCACCTAGTATCTGGTATATTGATAGCGGGGCTTTGAGCCATATGACTGGACTTCGAGAGCACTTTTCTGATCTCAGAGACACCGAGGTCAGGATTGAGATTTCTCTTAGAGATGACAGAGTTGTTAGAGTTGCAGGGGTTGGCATAGTTGCCTTTCAAAGAGATGGCATGCCACCCATATCGTTCACGGGCATTCTTTATGTCCCTGGGATGAAGAAGAATTTGATTTCAGTTTCCACCCTCCAGGATAGAGGTCTTGAGGTGACATCCAGAGGCACCGAGGTACTGATTCATCCTCGGGGGTCTTCACTAGCCTCAGGACAGGTGATTGGAGTGAGGGATGGGAAACTGTTCAAATTGCTTTTTCATCCACTTCATGCATTGGCAGCGAGTAGCGACAACAGTAGACAGATATGTGAGTTATGGCATCGGCGAATGGCCCACCTACATCATGGGGCTCTTGGAGGACTGAGAGAGATTGTGACCGAAGTGCCACAAATCAGTACTGAGCATCAGGATGTTTGTAGAGGGTGCGTGCTTGGTAAGTTTACCAAGGCATCGTTCCCCAGCAGTGACACCAGGTCAACTGGGATACTGGATTTAGTACACACAGACGTGTGTGGGCCCATGACTCGGAGGTCCTTGAGTGGTTGTGAGTACTATCTCACATTCATTGATGACTACTCAAGGAAGACTTGGATCTATTTCCTGAAGGCCAAGAGTGTCTTCACACAATTCCAAGAGTTCAGATCTCTTGTGGAGAACCAAACGGGAAAGAAGATCAAAGTCTTGCGGTCGGATAACGGGGGAGAGTATTCCTCGAGACAGTTTGTAGACTTCTGTGCACAGCATGGCATCAGGAGACAGATGATCGTACCTTACAACCCCCAGCAGAACGGGGTTGTCGAGAGGAAGAACCGGGCCATTACCGGTGCAACGAGATCCATGCTACATGATCAGAGTTTGCCTTTGTACTTATGGGCAAAGGCATGTGCTACTGCAGTTTACCTGTAGAACAGGAGCCCCCACAGGATATTGGGGAAGATGACTCCTGAGGAGGCCTTCACTGATAGGAGGCCCAATGTCAAGCACATCAGGATATTTGGGTGCTTGACTTTCTCTCATGTCCCCTCGGAGAGGTGGACAAAGCTAGACCCCACAGCCCAGCAGGGGATTCTAGTTGGATACTCATAGGTGTCGAAAGCCTATCGCATCTACATTCCACCACTTAAGAGAGTGGTGTTAAGCAAAGATGTCAGATTTGAGGAGGATAGGGCTTTTGCGAGATCTCTTGAGTCGAGAGTTGGAGTTGAGGATGATGCAGAGTCGTCGATTGCAGTCTCAGAGGGAGCACAACCTCAAACGTCAGGTACACCAGTATCAGGGGTGACAGGGTCACCATGCACAGCTTCAGGGTCACATTCAGAGCATGTTCGGTCAGATGGGGCACAGACCTTAGAGGGAGCACAGACTTCAGGATCTCAGAGTGTTGAGACGAGTCCTAAGGCAGTCACTCTTGGGCAGAGAGACCTTACTTCTCCGTTGACCGCTTCAGGGAAGAGGAGACCTAGATGGTTTCAGGAGACCCTGAAGGAGGCCAGGGAGAATGTAGGGAAGCCCAAGAGCCAGATCAGAGAGAGCAGGCCACCAGTCAGATTGGGAGCATATTTGGCACTAGTGACGAGTATCAGGGATACTGAGCCACAGACTTTTGCATAGGCAGTGGACCATCAGGTCTAGAGAGACGCCATGGTCAAGGACTATGACTCCATTGTGCGCAATGATGTCTAGTATGTGGTTCTGAGGCCAGTGGGGAAGTCAGTTGTGACTTCCAGGTGGTTGTACAAGACCAAGATTGTTGCAGATGGCAGCGTGGAGAAACACAAGGCCCGTTTTGTGGCACGAGGCTTCTCACAGATTGAGGGAGTCGATTATGACGAGACTTTCGCACCAGTTGCGAGATACACTTCTATCTGAACTATCATTGCCATAGCAGTAGAGATGGGTTGGCGCATTCACCATATGGATGTGAAAACCGCATTTTTGAATGGCTTTATTGAGGAGGTGTACATAGAGCAGCCACAGGGTTTTGAGGTGAGTGACAGGGAGACTCACGTGTGTCTTCTGAGGAAGGCACTATATGGTCTGAAGCAAGCTCCTCGAGATTGGTATTCACGCATTGATACTTATTTGCTTCAGATGGGCTTCGAGAAGAGCGATGTCGATCCAAACCTCTATTTCATCATTAGGGGTGAGGACACGCTCATTCTCATTTTGTATGTGGATGATTTATTCATTACTGGAGCCGAGGATCTCATAGTTGAGTGCAAGCCGGGACTTGCATCAGAGTTTGAGATGAGTGATATCGGATTGATGCACTACTTTCTGGGTATGGAGGTATGGCAGGAGCAGGGTCACATATTTCTCAGGCAGGGGAAGTATGCAGCAGACATTTTGAGAAGGTTTCAGATGGAGGACTGCAGACCCATGTCTACACCTATGATCACCAACTGGAAGAAGCTTAGTGCTTCAGATAGCCAGTTGGTGGATGCCACAGTATACAGGCAGTTGACCGGTTCACTCATGTATCTGGTTAACACCAAACCAGATGTACGTTTTGCCGTGAACACTCTCAGTCAGTACATGGTTGAGCGGAGGAGTGTTCACATGGTTGGGGCAAAACACGTCTTGAGATATGTTGCTGGGACAGTGGACTATGGCCTAGACTATGTCAGGGGAGATGGAGTCAGTTTGGTTGGCTACACAGATTCAGAYTGGGCAGGATGTGCTGCTGACAGGAAAAGCACCTCAGGGTGTTGCTTCAGTTTGGGGTCAGGACTTGTTTCCTGGTTCAGCCAGAAGCAGAAGTCAGTTGCTTTGAGTTCGGCCGAGGCAAAGTATATGGCGGCCAGTCAGGCCAGTTGCGAGGCCATTTGGCTTCATAAGATGCTCGTTGGTTTATTTGGTCCGGAGATGTCACCGACTGTCATTCACTGTGATAATTAGAGTTGCATAAAACTCTCTGAGAATCCAGTGTTTCATGACCGATCGAAGCATATTGATATCAGGTACCACTTCATTCATGACTGGGTTCAAAGAGGGGCAGTTCGGTTGCAGTATGTATCTACAGGTGACCAGGTTGCAGATATTCTCACCAAGGCCCTGCCACGGGGCAAGCATGTCTATTTCAGAGACAAGATGGGCTTGGTGAGGAACACCTTCCTCGGTAAGAGGGAGTGTTGAGTT
>JZKD02S1855547.1:411451-426461 GCA_000966675.3 Picea glauca | reverse complement strand
TGGATGAAAACCCTTGGTGTTTTCAATGCAGTGAAGCACATTGGGAACATGAATGTCCTTACAATAATGGTGGCCATCAACAAGTCAACAATATAGGTCACGTCATAGAAGGCCCACAAATAAATATCACCGTTGAAGAGCATCAAGAGGCCATGAAAGAGGCAGCTAGGTCAGCTAGGATGAGTTCCAGGTGTATAGAAGAAAGAAGTTGAACCAACCTGCCACTGACCAAACAAAACCCCCACCTTTGGGTGTACTTCTTCCCAAGACATCCAAGACTAAAGGGGTTAACTTGAACTTTGACTTCGAAGGGGCACTATCCAAGATGTATGTAACTATTCCCCTGAAAGAAATCATTAAAGTCCCATCTATCAAAGAGTGTTTTGACAATTTCTTTCAAGGATCAGATGGACCCATGGACCCTCCTATCATGTTGCAAGCCAACCACTTCAGGGTCCAGTACGACGAACATCCTCCTTTCTTCATGACCTTGATAATGAATAACAAGAGCCTCAACAACTGCATGTTGGATACAGGGGCTGGTGCTAACATGATGTCCCTCAAGGTCATGCAACAACTAGGTTTGAAAGTCACACAACCTTACAGGAATGTGTGTGGTTTTGAGTCTAAAGCCATACCCACACACGAGGTGATTGAGAAAGTCGAAGTTTGCCTTAAGGAATACCTCGAGAAAGTCATCCACGTGGACATAGTGGTCGTGGACATCCCAGATGTGTGGGGGATGTTATTTTCTAGGAAGTTTGCCTCAAAACTGGGAGGTACTTTTGAGATGGACCTCACTTATGTGAATGTACCCTTGAAAGATGGAACTATTGGTTGTCTTCGGAACGTACCTATGACTACAACTCATGTGCAAGAGCCTAGTGATTCCGACACAGATGGCATTAAATGGCTCAAGAAAGAGGAATACCAATAACTCTTAGACGAGTTCAAAAGCAAGGAAGTCAGGACAATGAAGATACTAAGGAAGGTAGAAGATGATGTCCAAATCCGTTCGTCCCAGCAGGAAGTCTTTACAGTAGAATCCCACCCACCTCCCTCTGCACAATACACCAGGATTGTTCAAGGAATGACAAATTTTAAAATCGAAGAGTACGAGGAGGGGGGCGTAGTATGGATGTGGGATGCCAATAAAGGGGAACCTACTAATGTCAAAGGAAGCACTCAATTTTGGCTTAGCCCTTTCAAAGTTGGAAGAAAGTCGGTTAATGACTCTTATTACCTGTCTACATTGGAAGGACGAAGGCGCACGGTGCCGGTCAGCAGGCGCCTCCTCAAACCCCACCAAGATGGGGGGACCTGACATCACAGGTAAGCGCAGGTAAGTAGGCATTTTGCATTCGTGTATTATACCATTTTCATTACATGTTAGTCTTCTTTCACATTTACATTATTGATTGTTTTATTCAAGTCTATATATATCTATGTATGTTGGGGTGGCATTACCACCCCAATTTTGTTATTGATGCTTCTATTGAGATCAAGCAGGTTAGCAGGTTATGCTAGAGATGTTGAGGTTCTCATGCGCTCTACAGTGAGCACATGTCCTCGAGTTGGAGCCAGATGTTATCCCCCACTTTTAGGGATAACGAGGAGATCATGTCTCGAGGCCCACAGGTCCTAGACATGGAGTACTGAGAGCAGGATTGACTTTAGCATGGCCCTGGAGGGCCCACCTTTTCTTTCTTCCAGCATCTTTATCTTGTCAACAGCAGCAGCATCCACCACCATCGGTTTGGTCCTGTGTCAAAAATGGTTCTTGCTCCATGAGGTAATTAGTCCAGGTATCATGGTATGTGTCACTTTGATCATCAAAAAAGCCTTGAATATATGCATCTAATTCCTTTTATTTCTAACGACTCCTTGGATCTTACACTTGCCCACTTGACCATGTCTGGGGGGATTGACAGAGTGCCCTAGTAAGCCTGTGTTTGTAGGTTTTGGTTTGCCACTGGAGGGATTTCTGAAAAGCCATCGTCCACTCCCTTCACAACATCACTTTTCCATCTTGTCTCCCGCTCACTTATCCCATTCCACTTGTCCAGGCACTGGGTTGACCTATTTTCAGGACTACACCTTATCTCGTGGGAAGAAGGAGCCAAAGGCCCAAAAGGTAAAAGCAAGCTGGTAAAAGATAAAAGCTTAAAAATGAAACCTCGAGATGCTTCGCCCAGGGATCCCCAAGAAAGCAATAAAAGGCTTCTCAGCAAGAAACAAGAGGGACCCGGAAAAATAATAAAACAAGACCTAACCAGAGGGTAGGGGGCCTCATCACGAGCCAGCCTATTAGGTCCATGGGTACCTAGCAGTATGACATTGCCACTAGATGGTTACCACGCCAGGGCAGTGACTCTTGGTTGCATGGCCAAGGGAAAGGGGGTCTCATCACGAGCCAACCTTCTCATTTCTGTGAAAGTACTTGTGGGTAACGTTGTCACCACTTGTCACCATGCCAGGGCAATGTCCCCTGATTAGCTCTTGAACAAAAAAAAAGGAAAAAAGTAATAAAAGATAAAATAACAAAAAGAATAAAAGGCAAGAATGGGCTTGGAAAGAATGCATCCAGGACAGGTACAGCTCGCCTTCTACAAAGGCACCCACAGGTAAATTTTTTTGCATCCTCTGCTCTCATTGCACCCACCTGCTTGGACATCCCTTGACCACATCACCCATTTACATGGCTTGGATGAGGTCTCTTCCGAGAACTTTCCTTTTCCAGTGGACACTAGCCCAATAGGGCGCCTTGTCTTTTTCTCTAAACTTGTATTGTAGGCTTGTGTAACGTCTTTGAGTTGTTAACTGATGTATTAGGGATTTTATGCACATGTTTAATAATATTGATGATGAGATGTGATTGGCATTGCTATAATCCATGTGATTGATGAGTCCATGGAGGGCATAGCTATTGATGTGCAGGACCATGCCTGACGGACAAGTACCATTTTGGACATGGGGAGATGATCAATTCGGACCTCCATGGGGCTGAAGATCCCATCAGGTGGATGCTGAGACCCCATCAAGGGGCAGAGACAGAACAGAGATAAATTAAGGCCTTTGCACCAGAGAAGAAGAGGACGTTCCACCAGAGGCACTTTGGCAAAGCTTGACCTAGGGGGATTGACCCTCTTTCAGTGGAGCGTTGGCCTTGGAAGGCCTAAGACGTCACCCTTGATGACCATGATGTCATCCAGCCTATTGGACGTCTTGGGAGGCAGACTGGGCAGTATTGGCATGTATGGCATGATGGAGGATCCCAAGGAGGGCTAACGTTTTGCTCCAGGATGCTCCATTTGCCCTAAAAGGGGCTAACGTCTCCTATGGAGGGGCTTGATGTCTCTTTTCAGCTTGATTAGGGTTTTAAATTAACATTTTAATGTAAAACAGTATGATTTTAGTATTTTGGCCTTGTCGGCCTTTTGCATGACCTAAAATTTAAATTTAGGTCGTGATATTTGTATAAATGAAGGATTTTCACCTTCATTTTTTCATCACAACTTACTCACTCCATAAGGAGGTCTGAAATTTGCGCCCTCTCTTGGGTTAGTGGCTGATTTAGTGATGTGCACTTGTTGAAGGAGGATCTTTTTGGCATAGTTTGGCATTTCTCTTAATGGAAGGTGTTACAACTAGGGTTTGCAATGCTTTTTCTTGGTGATATCTAAGTATTTTTTCTGCAAAACTTCTTGAATGAATGGTTGTAGTTTCATTTCTTGCATATGTTTATAATTTTGTTGAATAAAACCCTATGTGACAAACACACAAGTAGGTCCTTGTCTCATGTCCCCATTGAGAGAAAGTTTTCAACCATTGATTGAAGGAGAGAGCCTAGTCGTTGCTACACTCTCTTTCTCTCTTCATTTATTGCTAGACGTACTATCTATAAGCTGAAAAGAAGGAGACGCCTTAAGCCTAGGTTTTCTACACTTTGGGCTGATTTTTCTAGGGTTTGTTGGTAGAGCCTTGTTGTAGCAACACTTTGCTTCATCAAACCCTCTAGTCTTGGTTTTATGCTTCATCTTCAGCTAGCCATGATTGTCATTGAGTTAAGGAAGGAGGAAAGAGCATCGAGGCCTAGTTCTCCTACACCAAGGTGAGCCTCTCTCCCCTAGGGTTTTGACTTTGAGGCCTTGCCTTCGCAACACCTCAAAGTTTCTCCCTCTAGTCCTTAGTCGGATTTTACCTTTGCCTCCTTTAGCTCTTGCGTCCTTCACTATTTGACTCCATTAACCCTAAGGCATTGATCTAAAGACCTCATGCGTTGAAGTGAACTTGATCACAAACAACTTTCAAAATCTTGAATCAAACCCTAACTTCACTAACCCTAGCCTAAAACTAACCTTATAACCCTATATGTTTTCGTCATCTTTAGCTATAACATCATTGGTGCAGCTAGTGTCTTATTTGTGAGCAATTGAATGGTGTTAAAGGCATTAATTGAATGAAGTATTGATTTGTCATATTGAATGCCACATCGTTTTAGCATTTGTTGAAGAAGTGACTTAATTACCATTGTTATTTTATAAATATTGATTTCATCGACATTCATTATCAAATTGCTTATAAGTGTATCAGATAGTCGTTGATTTACATGAAGTACTAACCAATTGAGCATCTTGCATATATCAGTTTCATTGTCTCTTTGTCTCAGGCAGGTGCATCTCTTTTTTTGGCTATACTTTATTATTGGTTATTTAGTCGGACTATCTACTCGATGGTGACTTGTGAGGGGGGAATAACTACTTTATCCTGTAATCCTTTGCCTTCTCAAAACCCCAGGGCACCGGGGACGTCTCCCCTGGGCCTTACCTCCCTAAAGAGAAAGAACCATCCCATTTTGGTGACATTGGGTGGGATTGGTCCTGTTACGCCAGTTTGACCTTCAAACCTCAAACCTTTTATCCTTGCTACAAACGATGCGATAACAAGGACCTGACCCTTTTTATAGAACAGATGCTTGCATGCTCATTGCTCACGTATTTGCAATTCTCAACTAGCTATGCTTAAATAGACATATGCTCCAACTTACGCTTACTTCAACTTGGAATCCATCAATACATGGTAAGATCAAGATGAGTTAAGTTAAGTAAAGCAAGTCAAACTTATCTTGATAACTCCAATGCTTTATTTTTTATATTTACAAAGCTAGTTATTGTAGATAATTTTATCTTTAGATGTGTGCAAATAATTATACACCAATAGTATGTCAATTGGGATTAGCTCAGGTAGTTGGGAGGAATGATTGTTATCCTCCCCACCTGGGTTCAATTCCAATAAAGTGACATGTTGAGCTCATATGAGTATATTGTTATAATGGTGTCAAGCCTTGTTGTTGACTAGTCTTGTACCCTAAAGAATCTAGGGTTTACCCTCGGTACCATCCTCAAAATGAGGGGAAGTACTCGGGGGTTTTCTCTGGGCTTTGTAACCTCAAAAAAAATTATGCACCTATGTACTCATTAATTTAGAATTTGAATATCTTTGGAGTCTAGAGGACATTTAGGTCCTCAATGTTTATGTATTATGTCTCAAAACTTTAATTTTATGTATCTTGGGACTTATAGTTTATGTATCTTGATGTAGTTTTCCCTATTTGCACCCTTACATGCAATATAAATCAGTGAATTTGCATATTTGGTGTCTAATTGTTTGTATTTATATTGACATACATGAATATATATTTTTTTTAATTAAACTTTGAATATTTTATGTATTTTTTATTCGGTCAAGTTGTTCACTGAGTCGAACACCAGATCTGATCTGAGTCGTAATTTGAGTCCTCCCTGAGTCCAAGTCCAATAACTTTGCTAGAAACCCATCTGTAGCAGACCAGAAACCATTTCCAAGAGTAGCTCATTTGTTTTATTTGGCAAACAAGCAATGAACTTAAAGTGAAAACTTAAAAGTTATCCTCTCATGAAACCTAAGATTATGATCCCACGAAATATAATATAAAATAACAGATGAGTTCATTGAACATTCCATTGCCCCCATAGTCTTATCATAAACATACAATGTTTTCACAAGAATCAATTAAGAATACACTCAAATTTCTGTGTAAAAATGATAAAGGGTCTCATAATTTTAATCTCCAGAATTCAATAATTAACTTTGGTAAATTCAATTAATTAAGACAATAAATTTAATGAAAATAAATACAACTTAAATATTTATGAAAATATAAGAAATTGTTTAAAGCATCCAGTTCAATAGTAAAGAATAATGAAAGCAAAATAGTAAAATACTGCTGATATAAATGTTTGGAGGATACTTACACACACGACAATGATGGCTCCGTGGTGGTTTGATATTTTCGCACTTGACGCAATAACGCAGACCTGGAATTTGAGCCATGTCACCAACCAATGGCTGCGGACATGCTGTATTTGATACAGATGGTAAACTTGCAGATATGGGCATTGTCTGTGCCTCTGCAGCCTCCTCGTCTACAATTGGCCTCCAATTTCGTGGGACGCTGCCAGGATCCGTCATGACTACCATAAAGTAGCACCATATCAGCATTACCAGCTGCAACATAAATTTCAGGCAAAGCAAAATGGCACAATTTCTAAGCACGATTAGCTGATTATATCTGATAAATATTGCAAACTTATCAATAGTCTGCAATTAATTGATAATTATTGCATCTTAAGAATGTTCTCTGAAAAATTTTACAATACTTTATATTTGAAGAAATCAATACGGGATTCTTAGAGTTGATTCATGATGTACCAATAAACATGCTCATGATATTAAATTGGAAGCATGGGACGCTTTCCTGCTTCTCAAACTTGGAATTAAAACAACAATTTAAAAGTATACACTACTACACATAAAAATGTGAATTAACACACAGGACACTCTACAACCCCATAGAAATATAATAGAACAAATGGAATAAAACACATGGGAGAGACTTGCAGCAAATGGTGTTCATATAACAGCTAAAGGTCATCACGTATTGAAAAAAAATAATATAGCAAAATGTTGTCGTAATAACCAGAGGAAAGAAGACGCTCAACTTGTTTACCTTTATGAGAATTTAATGTGTGTTGTGGAGATTGGAGGAGAGGGTTGGCCGACAGAATTATGGACATGTATATTACTAATTAATGTCATATAAATTCATCAACATCTATCATTTCAAGTAAAAAGTTATCTTGACTAAGAGATACATATAATTCCACACAAACTTTTGATCACATAAATCTGCTTCTGAAAAAAAACTAAGTCGATCATAATGAAAGGTGGTCTTCAAATCAAGGAAATGATGGGCACAAAATATCAGGTTAACATGACAATGAACGTCGATATTCTTTATTTGATTTCATTATCTGTGACAAGAAAGCTTGGTACCTGCTTCAAAGCTTTCCAAACAGCCAAGTTCCGTAGAGGATTTGCTATGTTGATGGATTTGGTAGGTCCAAACTCCAATAGTGTGCACAGAAATTGGTATATTAGTACGTAGGAATAAATTGATATAATTTTTAAGTCCCTTGACTTACAAATCTTTTGTAAATCTGACAATATGTCCCTGCTATATCTCTATCTGATACCTGTCCTGAAGCTCTTTAATTATCTGTCCAGCATAAGGGTCAGCTTTTGTGAGATCTTGATTATATGCATAGTTTCAAAAGAATTGCTCTTAGGGATTGGAAACCCATTTTCCTGGGAACTTAGGTGTGGGAGCAGTTCTGGGTGTTAAAAATAATTAAAAAGTACCTAGGCAAGTGTTTCTCATCACCTAGGCGCCTAAGGGGTGAGAAAGTGCCTAATGTGGACCCTAGTCATTTAATTTGTGAGAAACAAATTAAAAGGTGACTTTTTGGACTTAGGGAAAGTGGGTAACTTAAGTGACTTTATCTCCACCGTTGATCTCATCCAATCTCTACCATTGGATTGAGAGACTCTTCACCTTCCCTCATGAGGTCGAATAGGGTAGAGAGGGCGCACCCATTCTTGGGTTGTTGTTGCATTTTGAGAGAGAGCTGAGAAAAGAGAAGTCGAGCAGACTTGAGGAGGAGCTATCTTGCTGCTAAGGGCACGCATTCCAAGGCTATCATTGGCATGCATTTTGAGGAGAGACCAGGCCATACAGCATTAATACAGGCACAGAAATCGAGGAGAGGTACAGCACTTTCAGGAGGCCATACTGTACAGATTTTGAGGTGACCATACAGCAAAAATTTGACATGGAAATCGAGGGAAAGTACAGCAAGTTTAACAGGCCGTACTGTACGGATTTTTGACAGTCCGTACTGCTGTTTAGTTGCACAGAAATCAAGAATAATTTCTGTGGGTATTTTCTGAATATTTTGGCACATTTCCCAAGACAGTCGTACAGCATTTAATGCCCAGATTTGTGTTGTAGCATTTGGCACAGATTTCGAGGCAACCATACAGCGAAAAATTGGCACGGAAATCAAGGGAAAGTACAGCAAGTTTAACACGCCGTACTGTACAGATTTTTGACAGTCCGTACTGCTGTTTAGTTGCACAGAAATCAAGAATAATTTCTGTGGGTATTTTCTGAGTATTTTGGCACATTTCCCAAGGCAGTCATACAGCATTTTATGCCCAGATTTGTGTTGTAGCATTTGGCACAGATTTCGAGGCAACCGTACAGCAGAGAAGAGGCACAAAAATAGAAGAGAAGACCTGTACATGTGTGTAGAAAATTCTGGCATGAATTTCAAGGAGTTTGTCTCAAATTTTATGTGAAAGCTTGGCACGATTTTTGAGATAAGTTTGTCATTAAACTTCTGAAGATGAATATGTTGTAAAAGAATTTTTCTCTGAAGCTCTAAAATAATAAAAACTCCCTCTCTCACTAGTTTTCCCCTTGTGGGTTTTTCCAAAGTCGCTATTAGACTAAAAATCTGTGTAAATTTTCTGAATATTGTGTTGCTGATATGTTTTTATTTCTGCATTAAAGATCGTTCAGAATCCTCATGTTTCAGTTCTGAAAAGTTGTTTATATGCTGAGTTTATTTGGTTGTCATAAAACTGGGTTTGGGCATTAAACATTGACTGAAAATCAGCGAGACTTAAAACTGGGTGGAGTCTGAAATTTTACATGGTATCAGAGTTGAGTTAAAGAGAGACAAATTTATATCAGCAAGTCCAAAAAGTGGGATAGAAGTCACTTCACTGGACAGAAATTTGAATTTTTCATTTTCAGCAGAAAATGGTCAATGGCTACTAGTTTGAGGGTAGAGGACAGATTTGATGGGGCAGTGAACTTTGGTGCTTGGAAGGAGAGGATGATCTTGTTGTTGCAAGAAAGTGAGTTATGGGATATTATTGAGAACTCCACAACAAATCCTGTGAATGTACCCACAGATGCAACTCTTCTAGCTGCATACACCAAGAAGAGTATCAAGGCCAAGAGAATTATCTTTGATGCCATCAAGGACCATTTGATTCCTCATGTGACAAGGAAGGTAAATTCCTATGAGATGTGGGAGTCCTTGACGAAGTTCTACCAGAGTACAAATGAAAACCGGAAGATGGTTTTGAGAGAAAAACTGAAGAGCATTAAAATGACCAAGGCTGAAAATGTGGTCACATATCTAACCAGGTTGACACAAGTGAAAGATGAACTTGGAGTTGTGGGGGAGGCCATTGCTGACATTGAACTTGTGAGGACAACATTGAATGAAGTTTCCAAACAATGGGTTGTTTCGTTGAGGGCATTGTGGCTAGGGAGAACCTTCCCAAGTGGGAACGTCTTTGGGATTATTTTGTTCAGGAGGAGACACGGAGAGGTTATGTGCATGGTAGTTCATCCACGGGTCATGATGAGGAGAATGTGGCTCTTGCTGCCAACAGTAAGAAGAAATTCAAAAAGGGTCCAAAGGGACGAAACAAACCTAAGGGTGAAGGCAAGAAGGACATGAGCAAAGTCAAGTGTTTTGCATGTCACAAGTTTGGGCACTATGCAGGACAGTGTCCGAACAAGAAGAAGAAGCAGACAGCAGCTTCAACAACGGTGGAGGAGTTCTCCGCCAAGTTTGATAAGGAGTTTTCCTTAGTAGTCTGGCTTTCCACTAGGACCACTCATTCCAGTGTGTGGTATATTAACAGTGGTGCCTCCCGCCATATGACAGGTGTTTGTGAACACTTGACAGATCTTACTCAAATTGGTGATCTTGAGGTAGTGCTTGGAGATGAACGGGTGGTCAAGGCAGTTGGTAGTGGTACAGTATCATTTCAGAAGGAGTCTCTACCTCCCATGTTGTTGAGAGAGGTCCTATATGTTATTGGCTTGAAGAAGAACTTGGTTTCAGCTTCTGCTATTGAGGAGAGGGGTTATGAGGTGTTGTTCCATGATGGACAGGTGCTCATATTCCCAAAGGGGTCCAGTATCACTTCAGCCAAAGTGATTGGGACTCGACATGAGAAGTTGTATAAGCTCATGTTCTAGCCAGCGAGTGCATTATGTCATTCTACCAACAGCAGTGATATTTGTGAGCTATGGCACAGGAGGATGGCTCATTTGCATCATGGGGCTCTGAGGATATTTTTGGAGATTGTGACTGGAGTTCCAGAGTTCAGTACAAAGCACCAGGAGTTGTGCAAGGGGTGTGCTTTGGGAAAGTACACCAAGACTGTTTTTCCAAGCAGTGACAGTAGAGCAACAGGTATCCTTGATCTTATTCATTCTGATGTATGTGGCCCGATGTCTTCTGCATCTTTGACTGGTTGCTTATAGTATGTCATATTCATTGATGACTTCTCACGGAAGTCTTGGATTTTCTTCATGAAGACCAAAGGACGGGTCTTCAATCGGTTCCAAGAGTTCAAAGCTCTTGTGGAGAACCAGACTGGGAAGAAAATCAGAGTTCCCAGGACAAACAATGGGGGTGAGTATACCTCCAAGGAGTTCATGGACTTTTGTGCAAGAGAGGACATCAGGAGAGAGTTGATTGTTCCTTACAACCCACAACGGAATGGGGTTGCTGAGAGGAAGAACAGGGCCATAGTTGGGGCTGCGAGAGCCATGTTACATGATCTGGGGCTGCCACTTTTTCTTTGCGCTGAGGTATGCTACACTGCAGTTTATCTGCAGAACAGGAGTCCACACAGAGCAGTGGGGAGTATGACTCATCAGGAGGCTTTCTCTAGGAAGAAGCCTGAGGTGGGGCACTTCAAGATTTTTGGGTGCCTTATATATTCACATGTCCCTTCTGAGAAGAGGACAAAGCTAAAACCCACGGCAGAGAAGGGGATCTTTGTTGGGTATAGCGAGACTTCAAAGGCTTTCCACATATACATTCCTTCCTTGAGGAAGACAGTTTTGAGAAGGGATGTGAGATTTGAGGAGGATGGAGCCTTTAGGAAGTGAAGAAGGACAGAGAGGGGTTAGCAATCATCACCTCAGATTCAGGTGAGTCCACGGCAGACTTCAGTGGCATAGAGTTCGGGACCACCAGTTTCGGTGATGACTGGTCCACAAGTTACAGGGCCACAGATGTCAGGATCACAGGTTACTGGTCCACAGGTTTCAAGATCGAGTTCTCCAGATTCTACTTCAGGGTCACAGTCTCCAGGTGATGGGGTTGAGCAGGGAGAGTCCCCTCCACGGGACACCACTTCAGAGAGGAGGAAGCCCAAGTGGCTTCAGGATACTTTGAGGGAGGCACAGGGTTCAGTGGGGAATTCCAGGCAGACTATGAGGGAGAGTAAACCTCCCGAGAGATTTTGCAGCTACATTGCGATGGTGAGCAGCATCAGGGAGTCTGAGCCTTCCACTTTTGAGGAGGTTGTTGGTAGACAGGTTTGGAGAGATGCCATGATGGAAGAGTACAATTCCATCATGAAGAATGATGTTTGGGAGATTGTTCCTAGACCTGAGGGGAAGTCAATGGTAACTTCTAGGTTGCTCTATAAACTCAAGTATGTTGTAGATGGCAGCATTGAAAAGTACAAAGCTCGCTTTGTGGCTCGGGGGTTCTCACGGATAAAGGCAGTTGATTATGATGAGACCTTCGCTCCGGTTGCTAGATATACCTCGATCAGGTCAGTGATCTCTATTGCAGCAGAGATGGGTTGGAAGATCCATCAAATGAATGTGAAGACCGCATTTTTGAATGGTCTCATACAGGAGGAGGTGTACATTGAGCATCCATTGGGCTTTGAGGTGCATGGGAGAGATTCTCATGTGTGCAGACTGAAGAAGGCATTGTAGGGGTTGAAACAAGCTCTCAGAGCTTGGTATTCTAAGATTGATGCCTACTTGCAACAATTGGGCTTTGAGAAGAGTGAGGCAGATCCCAACCTATACTTCATTGTGGTTGGAGAGGATCCTCTCATACTCTCGCTATATGTTGATAATATTTTCATTACAGGGGCAGAGAGACTCATCACTAGTTGCAAGGAGAGCCTTGCTTCAAAGTTTGAGATGACTGATATTGGACTGATGCATTATTTTTTGGGATTGGAGGTTTGGCAGGAGCCTGGGCATATCTTCCTGGGATAGGGAAAGTATGCTTGTGACATTCTGAGGAGATTCCAGATGGAGGATTGTAGGCCCATGACCACACCCATGATTACTAACTGGAAGAAGCTTCATGCTTCTGAGTCGGGTTGATTCCACTTTATATCGTCAGTTGATCGGTTCATTGATGTATTCGGTCAATACCAGGCCAGATATTTGTTTTGTTGTCAACACTCTTAGTCAGTTCATGGTGGAGCCTAGGAGAGTGCATTGGGTGGCAGCAAAACATGTGCTCAGGTATCTTTGTGGTACAGTGGATTATGGTCTGGACTATCTGAGAGGGGATGGAATTCGATTAGTGGGCTATACAGATTCAGATTGGGTAGGATGTGTCAGTGACTGGAAGAGTACCTCTGGATGTTGTTTCGGATTGGGCTCAACAGTGGTGTCTTGGTTCAAACGGAAGCAAAAGTCAATGGCTTTGAGTTCTGCAGAGGCTGAGTATATGGTTGTCAGTCAGGCCAGTTGTGAGGATCTTTGGCTTCGCAAGTTGTTGGTGGGATTGTTTGGTGTGCAGTTGAGGCCTACTATGATTTACTGTGAAAATCATAGTTGTATTAAACTCTCTGAGAATCCAGTTTTTCACGACAGGTCTAAGCACATTGAGATTCGTTATCACTTCATCCGGGATTATGTTCAGAGAGGAGAAGTTGAGCTACAGTACATATCTACAGATGAGCATGTTGCAGACATACTCAACAAAGCCTTGGGCAAAGGCAAGTTTGTATTCTTCAGGGACAAGTTTGGAGTCGTGAGTAACACTTTCCTCGATAAGAGGGAGTGTTAAAAATAATTAAAAAGTACCTAGGCAAGTGTTTCTCATCACCTACGCACCTAAGGGGTGAGAAAGTGCCTAATGTGGACCCTAGTCATTTAATTTGTTAGAGACAAATTAAAAGGTGACTTTTTGGACTTAGGGAAAGTGGGTAACTTAAGTGACTTTATCTCCACCGTTGATCTCATCCAGTCTCCACCATTGGATTGAGAGACTCTTCACCTTCCTTCATGAGGTCAATTAGGGTAGAAGGGTGCACCCATTCTTGGGTTGTTGTTGCATTTTGAGAGAGAGTTGAGAAAGGAGAAGTCGAGCAGACTTGAGGAGGAGCTATCTTGTTGCTAAGGGCACACATTCCAAGGCTAGCATTGGCATGCATTTTGAGAGATTACAACATTTATTGCAGGTCGTACATACGGATTGAGCAAGTCGTACAGCATTAATACAGGCACAGAAATCGAGGAGAGGTACAACACTTTTAGGAGGCCGTACTATACGGATTTTGAGGTGACTGTACATCAAAATTTTGGCATGGAAATCGAGGGAAAGTACAGCAAGTTTAATAGGGTGTACTGTACAGATTTTTGACAGTCCGTACTGTTGTTTAGTTGCACAGAAATCGAGAATAATTTATGTGGGTATTTTTTGAGTATTTTGGCACATTTCCCAAGGCAGACGTACAGCATTTAATGCCCAGAAATGTGTTGTAGGCTTGTAGCATTTGGCACAAATTTCGAGGCAACCATACAGCAGAGAAGAGGCACAGAAATCGAGAAGCAGACCTGTACATGTGTGCAGGAAATTCTGGCACGAATTTCGAGGAGTTTGGCTCAGATTTTATGTGAAAGCTTGGCACAGTTTTTGAGATAAGTTTGTCATTAAAATTTTGAAGATGAATATGTTGTAAAAGAATTTTTCTCTGAAGCTCTGAAATAATAAAAACTCCTCTCTCACTGGTTTTCCCCTTGTGGGTTTTTCCAGGGTCGCTGTTAGACCAAAAATCTGTGTAAATTTTCTGAATATTGTGCTGCTGATATGCTTTTATTTATGCATTAAAGATCGTTCAGAATCCTCATGTTTCAGTTCTGAAAAGTTGTTTATATGCTAAGATTATTTGGCTGTCATAAAAATGGGTTTGGGCATTAAACATTGACTGGAAATCAGCAAAACTTGAAACTGGGTGGGGTCTGAAATTTTACACTGGGTGCTTCAAAAATGTTTCAGGGGCTTTGAGGTGAGAGAGAAGACACTCCAAAGAGCATCCCCAAGCCGTTTTGGCAGGATCCAAACGTTCAAGACAGGCTGGGAATCCCTTCACATTTCTGACCACATGGACCCCAAAAAAATGCCAAACAGGCAAGTTTTAAGTGTTGTTTCAGCACCAGATCACCTCTGGGGGAGACCACAAATGACCACCAAGGCCTAGTAAGTTAAAAACCCTAAAACATCAATTTAATAAATTAAAAAAATATCAAAACCCTTCTCTTAATCTATAAAAAAGCCCCCCACCTCATGAAAAAAAATTGTTTTCAGCTGTAAAGCAGCTTGCTCCCTTTTTCGTAATGAAGATATTATAGTGCTCAACGTAAACAGTTGTTGAATTGTTTGCAATGTTTGGCTCATTGGCAGGTGTTCTTCCAGCAAAAGAAAATCAGAAGAACCATACAAGAAAGTCTATTTTAAACAATGCTACAAGGGGATGCACTCACCCTAGTTTT
>JZKD02S1855547.1:388857-402120 GCA_000966675.3 Picea glauca | reverse complement strand
TCAAAGTACAAATAGACATAAAGTACTAGGACAAAGTGCCAAATGACTTTCCCACATGTGCTAAGGAAGGAAAACACATGGGGAACACCTCCTCAGGTACTAATCTCAACAGTTGATAGGTGACCGAGTCGATAGGTGACCGAGTTGAAAATTCACAAGGTTAAAATCCGAGAAACCTCTGGGAAATAGGTGAAATTTATGTTTTGCATTAAAACTCTTGAACGCAAAAAATTCTACAATAAGAACATGTTTCGAGCTTTGGTTGAGTTGTTTCCAAACTCTTATGTTTCTTGACAAATGCTTTTGGTAAACAAGCTTTCAGTCATTTGCATAATCAAGACAGACACTATGGTGAGCTACTTAACAAAGATCACTAAGTTGATAGATCAATTGGACGTCATTGGAACACAAGTAGAGAATCAGGGGTTGGTGTCAATTGCTTTGAATGGACTAGTTCCTTCCTAGATGCCTTTCATTCAAGGTGTTTGTGCTCGTGAGACCTTGCCAAAGTTCGCAAAGATTTGGATTGATCTTGCACAAGAAGAAATTAGATTATAGAATTTTTCAAGCAACAAGAGGAAGAAGATGTGATTGGTCTCATTGGGAAGACAAAAAAGGGTAGCAAGAAACGCTACAAGAAGAAGGAAGACTCAAATACAGGAAAGAAGGACTTGAGTAAGGTGATGTGTTTCCAATGTCAAGAAATGGGTCATTATAATAGCCAATGTCCATTGAAGAAGAAGGAAAAGGGGGACAAACAAGTTGTAGTTGGGACTGTAGCATGTGTAGAGGAAGATCCATCTCAATTTGAGACTTCCTTTTCCATGATCTCTTGTTTGTCATCTAACACTATGCCTAGTGTTGGATAGTATGTGGATAATGGAACTTCGAGACATGTGACTTATGATAAGTCGTTATTCAACAGGTTTCAAGAGAAAAAGGGAGGCATGAGTGTCGAGCTTTGGTGATGATGCTACTTATCATGTGAGAGGAGTTGGCCCAATTTTATTTTAGATGCCTTCAGGTGATGTTCTTGAGTTGAATGATCTTTCGTTGGGTCTTGGTTTAAAGAAGAATCTTCTTTCAGTTTCTTGTATCATAGATGTAGAGTGGGGATTTGCTTTTGAGAAACCACAGTGCACCATCAGTGATTGTAGTCTAGCTAGTCCAAGGACTTTAGCTAGAAGGGTGAAAGAGGGTAGACTTTTTAGGTTACTTGTTGATCCAATGGAACTTGTACATTCCAGTGAAAGGATGGAAGAGCCTTCAAGTTTTGAGGAGGCTCTAGAGTAGGTAGGACTGCCCGGATCTTTAATGAGGGTGAGTACACCTCCTAGGAAATATGTTATCTAATGCATTGGTTTTTTCCATCCATGAGCCTTCCAATTGTCTTGAGGAGGAGAAGTGTGATACCTTGATGGAGGATGATGTTTGGGTTGATTCTAAACATCCAACAAGTACATATTTGCAAGTTGCAAGGTTGGTAGAATTGCAAAGGGAGTCGACAAGTGTTGGTGAAAACACTTTCCTCATAAAGAGAAAGTGTTAGCTTTCGAGGTTACTCTGAAACTGTTTACACCATGTTTGGGGATTATTCATGTGATCTAGGGTACATGGTGTATGAATAGCCCTTGGATAGTCCATGACGGGTTTGCACTTTGTATATGGCTTACTCAATGGTTGCTTGACGTCAGATGGATGCTTGTATAACATTCTTCCTTGGAGCTTTGGAGATCTTCAAATATCTTGGGGACATTTGTCAGGATGACCATGTGGAGATTGGTTGCTTGCTTATGAGGACACCTTGCATTCGAGGAGGAGCATTTGGCAATCTAGAGGAGGGCATTGAGCCCTGGACAACATGGGTTAGCTTGGATGCTTGAATGGAGGCATGGAATTGACATGGATATGCTTGGGTTAGCTTGGATGCTTGAATCGAGCACATTGCTTAGGAGGAGTGTTGGAGTCCTTCAAGGCTTGGAGGAAAGGCGTTGGACACATCCCATGGAGCACCCTTGCATTGGAGCCTTGCTTGTGTGCAACATCACCTTGGACAGTATCGCTCTACATGTGTGAGTTTACTTGTGGCATTCTAGGTTACCTGCAACTTGTAAGGGTTTAGGCCCACATATGTTTTGTTGGCCTCCCTTACCTCTCATATATAAAGAAATGAGAGAGTCCTTTCATGACTCATCATCGCTTCATTATATTGTGTTAGAGATGTGAAGAGAGGAGCAAACTACTCTCTCTCTCTCTCTCTCTCTCTCTCTCTCTCTCTCTCTCTCGTCTTGGAGGAGATAGGGTTTCTTGGAGTTTTGGAGCATATTGAATATTAGGGTTAGGGTTTCCTCCCTTGGAAACATTGGAGCTATGATTTTGTGATTAAACCCTTAGATTCTATTTGTTGAGGAGTGGAGAAGAGGAGACATCTTGCCTAGAAGGACCTGCTAGTGTGTTGCTTGTTTGTAGAAGCTCCTTGGTATTGGCTAGGGTTTTCTTGGTTTTCTTGGTTTTCCCTAGCTAGGAGTTTTAGAGAGCTAGAGGATTGTACTAACCTTGGGATGAGGTTATGGTATGTACATGAACTTCATCTTTATATGTGTGCATGAAATTTCCAATTATCCAATAATTGTCTTATTGCAGATTTGATTTTCAACCAACTTTATCTCATGATTTGGTAATTTCCAGCACTTGTATGTCTTGTCAATTTGACATCAATTAAGGCTGAAATTGTTAAGTGATTTAACATTAATATTGATGAAGGTAGGGAAGATTTACTGTTATAATTTCTACAGCAATAAAATTATTTTCAGATCTGATTTATGCATGATAAGATTGCCCTATAGGGCTTGTTATCAACCAAGTTAGGATGGACTCGTAGATGAGCCGCCAAAGATTGAACAACTACTTGTTCAAAATTTAGAGTTCGGAAGTCCAGCCGGCCATTATGGCCCTTTATCAACTTTTTACCACATTTCGATACCCTGTGGGGAATTGTAATAAAATGACTTAAGCATGTGATTTTTGTAACAGGCTTGTTGTCGTCCTAATACACACTTGCAAATGTGAGCTAAGTCCTGCTCACTTAGTGTGTCCTTGGAGGTACAATGCCTAGGTTCAAAGCCCACGCTGTCACTTTGACTTGAACCTCTTCCGTCTAGGTTTACTCCTAGGGAAGCCAAGGGGGGTAGACCCTAGTTACTAGATGAATTATTAGATGAATTCTAGGAGTTAATTTTAGTTTATGAATTCGAAGCTTTTTCACTCACTACCTCCAAAGTTGGAGTGTGTATTCAAGGTTAGGCCTTACCTTGGTAATCCAAGTCTAGTATCTAAATGTTTATATTACCATGCTAGGTCATCAATTTTGAGTCATATAGAAATTGCGCTAAGTCCCCTATAGGTTTTTTAAAGTTTTGAGTCAATAAAAAATCTCCCATAAAATGGGATATTTTAATTGTAATTTAGTAATGTATTCAAAAATTGATACTAGGAGGCATTATATGCTTTGGGGATGTTCAATTTTGGACTAAGAACACCCACTTTACCTTAGTACCCACTTTCGTGAGTAAAATTAGTGATTTTAATCACTTAAAAACTAATTTTGCTCACAAAAGTCAATAAAAGACATAAAAAATGAAAAAAATCGACATCCCTATTGTCAAGGAAACATGTTTTTCCTTTACCCATTGACCAAGAGGCATGGATGAGCTATTATATGGAAAAGGGCGAGTCACTTGGTAGAGGTGGCAAGCTATGAGGTGAGGAGAACCTTCACCCAAGTGAGTCGCACCTCTCTTGGGCCAAGTGGTGCGCACCTCTCTTTCTCACATGTGATGGATTGAGGGATGGTTGAATGAGGTGGCTCCCTTGAGCAAGGTGTCACCTCCTCCCTCCCTCTTCTTTTGCAAGTGGCACTCGAATCTACACTTGGCAACCCTTTTTCTCACATGTGGTGCGCCCTTCCTCTCCAAGTGATGTGCCCTCTCTTGTTTCCTCCTCTCTTTGGCTATATATTGAAGCACTCTCTCCCATTCAAAGCTAGTTGGAGCTTGGAAAGAATTTACAGTTGTAATCTTGCTATTGTATTATCATTCATCATTGGAATAAAAGGCTTTGGAGGCTACATTGGTGTATCAAGTTTCATGTGTGGATTTTCTATGTCAAAAGTGCTTAATTGTGAGGTATAATTTGTTTTTGTGCTCTTGTTTTAATTGTTAGTTAGTGGCCTTCAAGTGGAGCTATCTCCAAGTAGGATAAGATTAGAAGAGCTAGATTGCTTTATAATCTTATTGCTTATTTACATTTGAATGTTTTATATAGCATATTCATTTCGGTTAATGCTTATGCTCTTGTGAAGCATCTTGTATAGGTAGCACCATTCTACTAATAATTTGTTGGCAAGAAGTCTCTAAGTTTGCAGGTTCTCACACTTGAAGAGGAGGTTAAGCTTTAGTTGCGCTTGCCTTTTCATTCAAGATCTCAAGAAGACATAATCCCTCTTTGATCCATCAAGAAGACCCCACATTGCCCAAGGATTCCAAGGCTCTCGGAATCTTTCTTCTCTCTTTCTCAAAAAAGCAACATAATTTCTTTGGTTACTTTAAATTTTATATGCAAGCATTTGGATCTTATTTTAATTCAAAATCCTTAGTTTCTATTATGCATGCATAAGATAAACTAGATCTAATTTTGTCCTCAAAGTTTTATCTAAAAGTTTAGATCTAGTATAGGAAAAGATCTTTTATGAAGTTTTTCTTCTAAATTTTTAAAGGATAAAAGGTAGTCTTTTTCTAGGTGTTTTCATCATCTAAATTTAGCATTTAAGTGCTTCTAGTTTGCTGCTCTAAAACAGCAGCAAAAGATCCTAAGGAAGCAAGCTTTCTAGCTTGATCTCCTTAGTTCCTTTCTGCTAGTTTTCATAGAATTAACTTAGGAATTTTTCTGGGTTTTTAAACTAACATCCAAAGACACTCTTAAAGTGTTTTTGGGCATTCTTTGCATCCATTTGTTTGTTGTTTTGTGCAGGTTTGCGAATAAACAAGACGAAACTCTGCCCAATTTTGGCGGATTAGGAGCTTCTGGGACCCCCAGAAGTACCTTGTACCTTAAAAAGTCATTTTAAAACATTGTAAACTTCACTGATCCATATTTATAAGGATCCAAAGTTTCCCAAAGAGAGACCATTGTAACAGAAGTAATAAAATAGTGGGCTACATAGTGCCCAGTTTTCTTTCCCCCTAGGGGGGTTGGTGTCTTTTGGTGTGCTTGTTTGCTTTCCATAAAAGTCTTTCATTTTTTGCAATTCATCATCTAAGGAAAGATCAAATTAATCACAAACAACAACAACCACATTTAGTTTAGATTTCTTTTTGGCAAAGTAATATTTTAATTGCTAGAATAGTTTTCCTTTTGCAATTTTCAATTCAGCACTTTTTCCTTTTTGCAAATAAACCAGTCCCCTCAGCTCCCCTAAGTAGGCTCACGCCAAACAAGGGTTAGACAGTGTGGGCTTAGTAATTAGAAAACATTTACTTTATTGGATTTTTATTTTTGGCAAATAAACCCATCCCCTCAGCTCCGCAGTGTATGCTCTGAACCCTTGCGAGCTTAGCTTGACCTGGGGAACTCATCAAAACCATGGTGGGTCAGTGTGGATTTAGTATAATTAGGACAATCTCGAAAGTTGTTATTGTTTAGTTTGGAAACTGCATAAAGAGAGTGTGTGAAGTCAAGTGGGAACTTTGAGATCTAGGTTCTTCTCGCGTTGGACATCCAGCACCTTTATTGAGCTTGTTGGCGAAATCATTTGGACTTCGGCAAGTTCTCCACAAATTCCATTGAGGCATAGCTTCTTAAGAGGCCACATTTAGATTAGTTTTTCTTTTATGCAATAAAGTCACTTCACTACATTAATCAAACTCTAAAATGTACAAGGACATTTACACGGAAATCTCCATTCTTAGCAACGTTACATACATATCTCATTATTTGGCACTGGTCTCATTGTTTTATTATTTCAGTCCTTTGCTTCAAGTATCTATATTGGCATATCATTTCCTATCTCTTGAAGTATATCATTTGCTTATTTACTTGCAAATATCAATATCTATTTGATTATATTTCATGCAAGTATCTCTTTGATTGAATATCTTTCTCATAAGCAATTGTGGTGAGTGAATAAACGATATATGCTGCTAGTATAGAATTATGTTTTGTGTATTGTTCTTTGCAATAAACTCCTAGAATATTAGTTTTGCTTAGATTTAATCTTTGAGCCTTGGTATATTTTCTTTAGGGACTACCCCCCTTAGCTTTGCTAGGATTTGGCCTAGACAGAGGAGTCAAGGATAAGGTGACAGCACCTTGACTCGAGACTTGCCCCCAGGGACACACCAAGTGGATTGAAGATTTCTTCCACGTTACCCAGGTGTGTATAAAGGCGGCAACAGGGTCTAAATGGTATTGATATGATTTTTGTTGTTCTTGATGAGCTTGGGCATATGGATTGGTACTCGGACATCATATATTTTCTTAAAAAAATTCATGTCTAGATCACCTAGCTGATCAGAGGAGGAGAGCTCTGAGATTCAAGGCTGCAAAGTCTTGTCTCATTCAGGATGGTCTAGGGTGGAGGAGCCCTTATCGCCTAGTGCTTAGGCATGTAAATAAAGGACAATCAAAGAGTCTTATGGAAGAGTTACATTTAGGGTATTTCGATGGCCATTACACAACTTACACTACAATGCATAAGATATTGAGAGGTGGTTGTTATTGGCCTATGTTTTTTTCATCGGAGCTTGTTAGCCACGCCAGGTTTTCGCAAGGACACAACAATTAGCAGCATTGCCTCTATAGCCAATTGTTGTTGAAGCATCTTTTCAATAGTGGGGTTTAGATTTCATTAGTGAATTTAAAGACTATTCTAGTAACAGTTTCAAATGGATATTGACAACCACAGACTATTTCACTAGATGGTTTGAAGCAATACCCACAAAGAAGGAAACCAAGAAAGTTGGCATGGATTTTCTAGAAGATAAGATAATAACAAGGTTTAGTGCCCCTGCTAAAATTACAACTGAGAATGCCAAACTGTTCAGCTCGATAGAATTATCAACGTTTTGCTTCAATTATGGCATTGCCATGTCCCACTCATCTAACTATTACCCACGGGGAAATGTTTTTCCAAATCAAGCAATAAGTATTTGAATACTATCATTAGGAAGGTTGAGGGTAAAAATAAGAAGACTTAGACAGAAAGCTAAAGTATGCTCTATGGGCTGATAGGATTACAAGGAAACAGGCTACAAGTAAAAGCACATTTGATGGTGTATGGGATCAAAGTTTCACTACTAATTCATTTGAAGATCCTAGCGTATCGATTGTTGCAACATTTCACAACTAATCAGGAGGCAGTTCAGGTGAGGATCAATCAGTTCAAAGAAGTTCGAAGAGGTGCATTTGATCGACTTAATAAAAATCAGGAAAAGACCTAAGGAACATTTGACAAAAGATCCCAACAAATGATGTTTGAAAAGGGTGATATTGTCCTAATGTGGGATAAAAAGAATGAAAAACCAGAAAAGCACATGAAATTTGATAGACTATGGTTGGGTCCTTTAAAAATCGAAGATAAAATCAGGAAAAGACCTAAGGAACATTTGACAAAAGAGCCCAACAAAGGATATTTGAAAAGGGTGATCTCGTCCTAATGTGGGATAAAAAGAATGAAAGCCAGGAAAGCACAGGAAATTTGATAGATTATGGTTGGGTCCTTTCAAGATCGAAGATAAAGCTAGAGCAAATTCTTTCTATCTCAGCCACCTGAATGGAGAAAAGTTGCCATTGCCTGTGAAGGGGCAAATCCGTAAACTCTATTTTTAGAAGGCATGCAGTGCCATGTGTTAGATGTAGAATAGGATGAATAAGCTCACATGGGCAATAGATTACAGTAGGTGTTATTTCCTGCATTGTTCAACATTTGGATCGATCTATATTCCAGTGTTGTTTTTGACATCATGCATCATTTTACTGCTTTTGGTTTACCAAGGTGAGTGTCTCACCCAATCGTATGTATCTCATCTCTTTTCATGTTGAGCTATAAAAGGTACTATCTGAGTTCATCCACTATCTCAAGGAGTTTTTTAGTACATATTTTGAGGGGTTAGTTGGTGGATTGATTTGCATTAGAGGATTCCTTGGAGGACCTTGGGGGATATCACTTGGACTCTTTCTCATTTGAGGGGTGTACCCCACTTTGATGAACACTCACACTTGGAGATTTGTACATGTGCCAATGCTACTGTTATTTTATGCTTTGTTCCCTCTATCTTCTCAAATTAGTTGAATACTAGTCACTGTTTATGTTTTCCTAGGTTAGAGCAAGGGTTTTAGCCTAAATATTATTATTTTATGTTGGAGGTTTTGAACCTGGGACTCTATAAAAGCAAGGCTCCTCCATTTGTAATGGTTGTTGAAGGATTGAGTATTGAACTCTTGGTGCTTTTGTTCTATCTTTCCTTGGAGCTATTCTATTATTTTTCTTTGGAGCTATTGGATGGTTTAGCAATGCGCCCTAGTGGATGAGGAATTTTTCTACATGTTTATGCTATTCATGGTTGATGATCTCTTCTTCGATGATGGTTGTGAGACATTAAATCCAGTATCATCACTCCCATTTATTTGTATCTATCATTGAAGTGATTTATATTGATGTATGTCTCTCTATGCTTGGGTATATGCACTTTGATCCTTTCATGATAACTACAGACCCCGCAACCATTGAGTTTATCTATGCTAGTAATCTCCCCTGACACCTTTCCGAACCTTAGGACGGAGAGCAGAAGATTGATATAGCTTGCAATCTGAATCCTTATCTCTCTTTATTCCATCAATAGGACGGCTTTCCATTAGCCTCGTTAGATGCCATGTGCCTAATGCAAATAGAAGACCTAGTATCACTTTTAACCACCATAAAAAAATTCTGAAGGAACTCTTTTAGTTTTGCATATGCAGATCTGAAAACTTATTGTTGTTTGTGCATCTAAAAGTAGACTAAACTTTATGCTATGTAAATCTGTGTTCTCTAGCCTTAAAAGATCTTATAAAATCAGATTAATATAAGTGAAATAAGCCCCTTTTGTTTCTGTAAAACAGATCTGAAAATTGCAGCACATACTATTATTGTAGATCTGTCCCTGAGTTTAGGAATTGCATTGTTTACTGCATATAAAACTAGACTCATTAATCTGATTTGCAAATTTGTATACATCACTGTAAAACAAACCTTAAAACAGATCTGTAATTGGTCCATATAGCTGTCACTATCATCATATACCTTTGGACCAAGTGAAGATAGGGAAGCCCCCTTTATGTTGGCAGTAAGCCATCGTAAAGTGAGGGAAGAGGGTGCTAAGGTGACAGTGCTAACTCTTCCGAGTTTCTCTTGGTAAGGACTCTGCACCTTAAGTGAGAATTTAAGTGATCATAGAGCTATAGCTTTAGTGTTCTTGGAGGTTGAAATTTTGGCTAATGGAACTCATAACAGTGATCATGCAGTAGAGATGCCACCCCCATCCACTACCATTGTCGGCACTAGCATGTTTCTAGTCCCAGATGTAGCAGCTTTAGCTTCACAAAATCTAGTGTTGGGTAGATCTCATGATCATGATCGATAACCACTTCCACCTACTCCTAATCCTATTGTTCCTAGATCATAGGAAAAGAAATTATAAGTTTCTCATCGGAAGAGGAAAGCTTAGTAGATAGTAGAATTAGTTGTTTCTTCGATTTATAATCTAGTTTCTAGAACTTAAGAGTACTTTGTCTTTATCGTGGCCTATATTGTAAACATTATATGACAATTTAAGTTTGAACTTTGAACCTACCTTTGAACTGTTGACTGCATATTCCAACTCTTTGGTCATGAACACAATGCTCTGTCATCATTTCGTGGTTGATGTTATTTGTTACAATCTTACAGTTTGTTGATAACAAATGTTATCTATTGAAACATGAAGGTTGATGTTATGGTTGATCATCTGATGACAATGTTATAATTTATAACTACTAGATGATTGATGTTATATGTGTCCTAAATGTTAGGATATTTAGACACTTAGGAGTTAGTTAAGATCTACTTGGTCTAATGTGTCGTTGGGTAAAAGTGTGTTTCTTTAGTATGCATTTGTAGTTAGGAAATCTGACAGTCACGATATCTTCCCGACATAGAGTGATTCGACGATTCATACTCTCCTCGATCTTAACGGCCATTGATTCGTGCCTTAACACCCGATTGGTCCATGATCTCTATTTAAAGAGCATGGAGGGTCATTTGTTGATGATCGATTGTGAGAAACTCTCTTGTAAAATCTCTTTGTAATCTTTTTATTTTGCATTAATAAACTGCTCTGTAGCCACGTTGGTTGGGGCCGTGGATGTTTCCTCGTAGAGGTTTTACCACGTGAAAACATCGGTGTGTTGATCTTTGATCTGGTTATGTGAGTGGTTACTGAAGGTGTTCGTCCTCTGTTGGAATACATGTGTTGTCGAACATGGTATTAGAGCCTGTTTGAAGACCCGCTCCTGTTGTAGATCGAGATCGTGAAACCGAGTTGTCTCATCTCCATTTTTTGTCATTTTCGTACATTTCTGGGTTGAGAGGATTGTTCCATCGCGTCCGGAGCATGCGTTTCATTCAGGAACACTTTTTGTTTCACTCGAAAAGGTTTCTGTTTGCCCAAGATACGGCCATTACAGTCAGATCCGGAGGTATAAAACTTTAATACGCATTTTTAAAATTTTTGCAGAGTAGTATTTTGGTTTTATTTCGGTTTTGTATTATTTATTTCCGGGTTGCTACTCTTTTAGATCTGTGTATGCTCTTTGCCCTGCGCCCTGTGCGATCTCGGCAAATTAAAAACAGATAGGAAAAGGTGCATCTTCCGCGTAAGCTAACCGAGATCTAACCCTTGTTGTCATCGAGAAGCAATTTTTTTTTCTTGTGTGAAAAGAGTCTTTTTTTAGCACACTCTCCAAGGCCGTCTTCCACAACAACAACAACACCCCCAATCTTCCTTCTGAACATTACAATATGTTTTGTTAGATCATTTGGTTAAAAGTTGCCTTATTAAGTAAGAGGTCTTGAGTTCAAGTCTCTCTTTTGTTACTTTTTTTGAAAAAGTTCATATTAAAATTGTAAAGTGTATTTCACTTCAAGTATAAAAGTGAATCACTATAAGTAGCTTTAATATTTTATTTTAGAGTTATTTATTTTGCATGCAACTTTTATGTTATAAAGTAACTTCATTGTAAAAGTGATCCCCGCTTCTCTTTATAAAAGTGGGTCACTTCATAAAGCAACTTACACTATCACGTGGTCATTTGGTTACCGTTTATGCCTTTTTTTAAAAGGGCATAACTATCACATCCGAACTCTGTTTTCAGTGTCTTTTTTTTAAAACCGCATAACTTTTCGAGCTCTTTCCATCCAGATCATCAATTTCAGTTTTTAAATCCATATTATCTGCATATTCAATATGGCTTCTACAAGTAATGTTTTGCTTACCAGCACCAACTACTTCCAATGGAAATCTCATATGAAAGATTTATTAAGAAGTAAAGGCTTGTACCGAATTACTTTGGGAAAGGAAAAAGAACCCACTGATGATGATAAGAAAGCCAAATGGGCTAATAGGAGTGACGAAGCATGTGGACTAATCGGAATGTCCATCTCTCCTGATTTAAGATACCACCTTTAAGAAATTGATGACCCCGAAGAAGCTTGGGAAAAGATTGAATCTATGTTTGGTAAACTCAATATTATCCAAGCATAACAGTTAGAAAATCAAGTACTAACCTTGAGTCCAAGTGATTTTTCTTGCCTTGGAGACTATCTATCTAGGTTTAAAACCAATGTTGTATATGTCGTGTCGAGGAAAGTGTCGGCGATGGTCCGGAATGTAACTTCTCGGCGACATCAGCGGAAAATGTTGGAAAATGTCGCAAGACCTCAAAAAAATACAAAAACACTCATTTTCTTCAAATTTTTGAACTTGTAAAACAACAACAACATCAAATAAACACTTTGCTACATAAATATGAAAATACAACCAATAAATAAGATGCATAAGATGTCAAGTGGTCACATATAGTTACTAAACTGAAAATTATGAAACATGTTCCTTATAGGATGATAATAGATACAAAATCACATCAAATGATCAAAATAAATGTATCTCATGAGATGAATCATCATGAGGCATCCAGAATCCAGATACTAAATAGTACATGATAAAATGAAAATGATAGATCATAGGAATCCAAATCATTGATTCCCTCTCGGTCGTGCTGCTCTAGCCCTTTTACGGGTAAAGGGCGCCAATTTTCCTCTGGAAGCAGTAGGTGGTCGTGGAGGTACTCTAGATGAGCTTGGAGTGGAAGCTCTAGTTGCTCCAGATGCTCCATCTAAGGTGGTAAGTGATGGGGACGAGGTGGAAGGAAAAGTTTGTTGCCTCCTCCCAGTCCCAACGGACCCAAGTCCAACTCCAGGTATGGCTCTCCGTGGAGGTGGTGGTGGCATTGGATCCACTGGAAGTCCAATCTCCTCCTCAGCCTCTGTATCCACTGGAAGTGGAACATCCTCCTCCTCCTCCTCATCTATTGCCCCCTCCTCCATCAAATCATTTGCATGCTCCTCCAACCACTCGAGGGCCTCCTCCATCTCAGGCTCCTGAATCTCCACCCTCCATTGACTGGTGGTGTCAATCTTATCCAATGAAATGGCTTCTATGTCAGGTTCTTTGTCAAGTTGCTTCACCCACAACCTTAGATTGTAGTAGACATATACCAAGTCATTAAGGCATTGGGTACCTAACCTGTATGAACATTGAGAGCTATAGTTAGTGATGGTAAATAAATAGTAGATACTAAATACTAAATTGTAAAAATTAAAATTAAAAAAAATATAAACAATTTAAATTTTGATTGTTGCATTTTTTAACATTTCTAACCTGTTGCACTTCTTGGACAGTATATTTTCAAAGACACTCCAATTGCGCTCACACCCTGAAGAACTGCAAGTTTGACTAAGCACTCGAACGGCAAGTTTCTGTAGCTCTGGGAGCTTTCCACCATAGTGTTTCCACCAGACTGTTGATTTGGTACCTGAGGAGGTGTTCCCCATGTGTTATCCCTTCTTAGCACATGTGGGAAAGACATTTGCCTTTGTCCTATGTACTTTATGTTCTATTTTGTACTTGACTT
>JZKD02S1855547.1:348440-360003 GCA_000966675.3 Picea glauca | reverse complement strand
AGCCACTCCGTGATGTTAAAGTCACCGGTTCGAAACCTGCGGGGACAAAAAATCCAACCATGTTAAGGGTTGGTGTGGCTCAGGCCGGGTGCGATCCCCGGGTGATTTTGACAACAAAAAAAAAAAAAATACAAGATCTTAAAAGTTTTTAATTTTAAATTTAATTAAACTTTCATAAGTGATTTAAAATACAAGATATTAAAAGTTTTTAATTTCAATGTGATGTTAAGGTATACATGGATTATAGTGATCGATAATTAGTTGACTTCGTATTAATATGTTTTTTTATTATAATTTTTGCATAATCTTTATTGTTTGAGCTAGAGAACTAAAAACATTATTTTTTATATAATAAAAAAAATCTTATATTTCAGCATCGACGTTCTTTTTTAATTTTTTTTATTTTTATTGAAATGTTTACATACCAAAAGTTTTGAGCATTGACACTCTTTTTGAGGTACTTGAATAGGCAGTTTAAATGTTTACATAGCGCGAGGCCCTTAAACAGGCCTGACAGCCTTAAATGTTTACTTAAATAGGTCTCTCGGAGTACATTTTTCCTCCAATTTTTGTATACAATCTTGCAGTGAATTTGGGCAATATTGTTGTCCATCGCCACTCGCATAGTCATCATATGTTTCATATTTCTTCGATGCTTGGAATGCAATTTAGTCATCATTGAAGATACATATTGCCAAAGGCGTAGAGGGACTATAGCAATCGATCATTCGTTGACTTCATATTAATATGTCTTTTGACTATAATTTTTTGCATATTCTCTATTGTTCTAACTAGATAACTAAAAACATTTTTTTATATAATAAAAAAAACCTTATACATTGTCATCTCTTTGGAGAACAGATTCAAAAACTTATTGCCAGCTTCGCTATTCCCAATGTTTTGTTTAGATATTCAAAGTTTTGAGCATCGACGCTCTTTTTTTATTTTTTTATTTTTATTGAAATGTTTACATACCAAAAGTTTTGAGCATTGACACTTTTTTTGAGGTACTTGAATAGGCATGACAGCTTAAATGTTTACATAGCATGAGTCCATTAAACGGGCCTGACAGCCTTAAATGTTTACTTAAATAGGCATGTCAGAGTACATTTTTCCTCCAATTTTTGTATACAATCTTGCAGTGAATTTGGGCAATATTGTTGTCCACCACCACTCGCATAGTCATCATATGTTTCATATTTCTTCTATGCTTGGAATGCAATTTAGTCATCATTGAAGATACATATATTATTTACTGGTTCACTGGTTGTTGCTTGTTCACTGGTTCGTTGGTTCGTTGCTTGTTGCTTGTTGTTGTTTGGTTCAACTTTGCAAGGTTGAAGTCATGCACCTATAGTTGGACTTGTTGGTGCTGGCTCATTGGTTTGTTGCTTGTTGCTTTCTTTTGTTTGCTTCAACTTAGCAAGGTTGGAGTCCTGCACCCGTAGTTGGAGTTGTTTTTGCGCTTTGCAGGGTTCAAGTCCTGCACCCACAATTAGACCTGTGATTCTGTCGTTCATCATTGAAAAGTAAGTTTCAATACCATAGTTTCATTCATATTCGTTGTTTATTGTTTATTGTTTATTGTTTACAGTTTGCAAGTAAGAATGTTTAAGTATTTATTCATTGTTCTTATCCTGCAGACTTTCCATAGAGCTTGGCATATCTTTTTCTCCTGCTCTTAAATTTTCCTCCAATAGTTTTCGCAAACTCTGCACCATGTGCATGCCAATGTCGTCTGCACAACTCTGGCTGTCATTTTTTCTAGCATTACAAATCTCGGTCCTTTGTCGTATGTGACGAAGTGGAAATCTAACGCCTCAATTGAATAAGGAAATGTTTTAGCCTTCACACCTTGCCCTTGATGATATTCCCACCTTGCTCGGGAATGAGTTGTTACCTATCCCGTACGGGAATCGAACCCATGTCTTTCACATGAAAAGATGATGTCAAGCTTGTTTCCTTTGCAAAATATTCTTGCAGAAAAAAATTGTAGGTAGGTGTAGAAGGGATAAGTATGATACAACGATAACCAAGCTACAACAAAATTGCACACCATTGCCAGGCATTGCCCATCTTTATCGGTGACATATTTCAGTAAGTTATAAAGAAAAAAGTTCCAGGACCTGGAATGCAAATCCCGGGTAATTCCAGGACCTGTTATTGCACTTTGCAGGGTTGAAATCCTACACTCGCAATTGGACCTGCGATTTTGTCGTTCATCATTGACGAGTAAGTTTCAATACCATAGTTTTATTCGTATTAGTTATTTACTGTTTACTATTTACAGTCTGCAAGTAAGAATGTTTAGGTATTTATTCATCATTCCTATCCTGTAGACTTTACATGGAGGTTGGCATATCTTTCCCTCTTGCTCTTAAATTTTGCTCCAATTTTTTCTCCAAAATCTGAACCATATGCATGCCAATGTTGTGTGCACAACTCCGACTGTCATTTTTTCTAGCATTAAAAATATCGGTCATTTTCCTTATGTGACGAAGTGGAAATCTGATGCCTCAATTGAATAAGGAAATTCTTTAGCCTTCCCACCATGCCCTCAATGATATTCCCACCTTGACCGGGAATGAGTACCTACATGCCTTTGCAAAATGTTCTTGTAGAAGAAAATTGCAAGTAGGTGTAGAAGGGCTAAGTATGATACAAAGGTAACCAAGCTGCAACAAAATTGCACACCATTGTCAGGCGTTATCCATCTTTATCGGTGACATATTTCAGTAAGTTATAAAGAGAAAGTTTCAGGACGATGTCTACAATGTATAGGAACAGGAAAAGGAAAAAACAAACTGAGACCTTGGAAAATGATGACATTGACTACCTCGTGAGAAAAGACCCAGTGGCATGTACTTGTTACTATAGACATAGAGTAAATGCTTTGAGGCAATTGATATGTCATGCATATGTAGGAAAAGTTGCATATAATGCAGGTGGAACAACAGTCCACTCTGCATTATTGATGTCTTTTAACAAGTCGCATTTTCTTCCACTCACCAAAGAAATGTTAGATACCTTATCAAAGTTGTATGATGAACTACAACTTGTGTTCATAGATGAGGCATCCTTGATTGGAATTCGCTTCTTATATTCCATTAACAATCGACTAAGAAACATAAAACATGTCCAAACCAAATACTTTGTAAACCTTGATATGGTATTTTATGGGGATCTTTACCAGGCACAACCCATACAATATTCTCTCATATTTGATCAACCTATGGTCAACATGCAAACAATGACACACGACTTTTGAAAAGACAACATAAAGTGCTTTGAATTACATACTACAATGTGGCAGACAAATGAAAAATTTATTGCAATTGTGAATAGAATGTGGACAAACAACCAAACATGTGATGACTTAACATATATCAATTCAAGTTGCATGTGACTTGCCCCGACCGACCCAACCTTCCCTTACCTATTCTACAAGAATAATGATGTTGCAGTGCATAACAAGTATATCATATCGCTCATGACTAGCAATGATATCATCATCAATTCAATTGATCTTGAAGAAGAAAACCATGGCAATGTACCATGTCATTAACTTATAACAACTTTCCCTTTGCAACTTGTCCTGAAATTAGACATGCTAGTTGAAACATATGCCTGCAACTATGATTCACGGGATGGCCTAGTGAATGATGCATATAGAATACTCAAAGCTTATACCAAAACAGAAAAAGTTGATGTCCTCTGGATTAAGTTCCATGACCCGTAGATTGGCCACAGACAAGCCAACAAGTTAGCTTATCTATATAATTCAAACACTTCGCGTGAATGGACACCTATATTGTGAATATCAAAACCAATATAAACATCAACAAAGACAGGTCAACTGAAGATTTGAAAACAGTTTCCAATTCAACTTGCATGTGCACGTACAATCCACAGATCACAAGGGCTAACACTTGATAGTGTTGCCTTCGACCCTGTTGGAATACAAATACATGGACTTGTATAAACAGCTTTGTCTCGTGTCAGAAACATAGAGTCCTTGTATTTGATAAGCGCTCTTACAAAAGATAACTTCAAATTCAAACATAAAGTCGATATTGAGATGCAACGCCTTCGGACTAGTGCAAAATGGCATCTACAATATGATTACCAATCCATGCAAACAAACTCATATGTATCAATTCTCTCACTTAACACAAGCAACTTAAATGCACATATGAATGATATAATCGATGACTATGACATAATGCAATCTGATATTTTGTGCTTGCAAGAAACATACATGACATTATGCATGCAAAATAAGCAATTTTCAAATCACACTTGCATATCAAGTTACATTACGCATGGAGTGATGATATTAGTGAAAAAATATATAACAATTTTGGATCATATGCATTTCGAAGAAAAAAATGTTTAGATGGTGCTAGCAAGAGTAATTTCCCGTGGATTGCAAATTGCAATATTCAATCTCTATACCGCTCTGTGTGCAACATTGCCAACATAATGAATGTTTTTTCAAATGCATTACACCATTTACATCTGAATGAAACCATTACCATTCCAGGATACTTCAATGTTGACATGCTACAAAATAGTGTCATAACAAAAGAATTGGAAAACTACATGTGCAATTACAAACTTTGCTTTCTTTTGGATAAGATAAAGCATGTACAAAACACACTTATTGACCATGTATGGTCAAATGTGCTCATTTCACAATACACCCTCCTTATCTTAGACACATATTGGTCTGACCATGATACAATTTGTCTTGTACTTGAATTATGAAATATACATCAAACATATTAGAAAATCATATTTCCATGTCTCAAAACATATCTAGATACTTTGTTGCACAAAACTAAATCATTCAGCTAGGATCATCCAACTTCTTAATATTTTTTGTCTTGTAATATATTTTGGCCTGGAAAAATTATATATAACCACAACCATGGATCAAGAAAAATAAAGGTGCATGCTTCTAACTCTATCTTTTATTATATTCCTTTGATTATCATTTACTGTATGTACATATTATTTTTTTTACCTTACATACCAACTTACATTCATGTTCATTGTATTTTGTGTGTTCCCACATTGAAACAAACAGAATAATTGGACAAGACGAAGGACTCTTAACCACAAATGTAGAAGAAGACATACAAATGTGCATGCCTCTACTCTTATTTCATATTCCATTGTTTTTCATTTCATTTATTGTCCGTATATTTATTCTACTACTTTGCATCTAATTTATTATATGTATATACTACATATCTTCCTACATAATAACTTATCTTCATGTCAATTGTATTTTTTGTACTGGTACATTGAAATAAATAGAACTATATTTATTTTTTACATGTCTTTCTACATACCAACTTACCTTCATGCCCATTGTATTTTATGCATTGAAAGAAACAAACTAATTGCACAAGAGGATGAAATCTTATATGCGACAACAGAGGAAGTTGAAGTACAATCTTCGAAAAGGTATACCAATAGTGATAATAAATCAAACACACAAAACGAGTATGTGGATAAAATATTGGACTAGAAAATGATGATTTGGCAACAATGGGCCTTTGTTGAGACTTCCTGCTTTCGAAAATTTCCCTCCCCTTTTCTATTTTCTCACTCTCTTTTATCCTTTTTTTTTTCCCTCTTCTATACTTAACCGAACTCCCCTTTATTTTTCCCCTCTACTTTCCCTTTCTGGTTACTTTACTTAGTCATTTTTCCGAAAATGTCTAGGTGCACGGGTTGGCGGACTCACGGGTTCACATTTCCACTCATGCTTCTATATCATGAGTATGATCGACGACTTCCCCATTCCATACTTCGCCACTTTTTCGATCGCGGGTTCCCGGGATGGCGGGCTCAAAATTGCGCTTCTATTGTTCTATGTCCTACAAACAACACCCGGAGTTCCACAATATACAAATTGACAGCCAAACTCCCGGGCTCAAGATTGTGCTTCTATTGTTTCGTGACCTACAAGCAACTCCTAGAGTTTCACGATATACAAATTGACTGTCGAACTCCCCCATCATGCCTTGTTCCGTGTTACATATTTTTGCATTCAAAATTTCCGAGACATACAATTTCACCATCGGGCACTCACGTCTCCTAAGCATCCCTTGACACCTTATTTCATACTCGATCCCCTTCGAGTCTGTATGTGACATCGAGAACAATTATGAACAATATACAATGCATAGGCTTAGTTAGTCGTTGTGATGTTTAATGTACACATGTTTGCATCAGAAAAAGTTGGACGAGTGACATGGGCATGAGTAGTCAATCATCTCAAACATCAACAAAACGACAAGGCCAAAGGTAAAGATTCATACATTATGCTCTTGCTATGTTTGCCAAACAAATATCCTGAGTTATGTATTCATCTAAGCCACGATCATCTACAACACATGCTTTTCAGTTCACAAGAAGTATCGACGAGCGCAAGTGAAACGTCCAACATAGTGCAAGCTCTGCAAACTAAGAGGTATGGTTACGAAACTTTGACCTGCATATTTCATCTAAATGGTGCATCTAAGTGTACATTTATGAAAAAAAAAATGATACAAACTGTCATTCACATTACTTTTTCTATTAAAAAAATGTCACCATGTCTAAACTTATAACACCCAATATACTATCGATAGAAGGCTTGAACAACCGTCGAATTGGACAAGTGTTCGTCGGGGACATAATGGTTGTGTATATCACCTACTTAGACAAGGCAAACAAAACTAGATGCATTATGCGTGCTGACATGATAGACAACAAAGCCATGATGACAGTCACACTAACTATCTCTACACAACTTGTCCAGAAACATGCAGAAAAGATCTTGCCAGGTAATGGGATATCCATTACAAATTTCAATATATTATTGAAAACAGTATATGACCGTGGTGATTGTGATCGGATTATATCGCTCAATGAAACAAGTATTGTGGAAAAAGTTCCCACGGTTTGTTCAGAATATCGTTTCGTACCAGACACAACAATCAGCCAACTTGTAGAGAGCAACGACATTTACCCAATCAGAACCATTGGTGCAGTTGTCACACTCACTAGAAAAGTTGGCTCGCAACACATTCTCCATATAAAAGATGGAGAGTCAGACAACAACAAGGAAATTATATCGTTCTCCATACTCAGTTTTGTCCTTTAATTTCACATGCTCATATCTCTTAGTTATCTTACACAACTATTACACTGTTCCATGTTGCAGCTACAATTGTTCGACACCTATTCAAATTTATTTTCCTCAATTCAACAACAATTGCATAAAGGGAAATTTCCACTTATGCTCTTCAAAAATATAACAAAGAAAAGAGATGTTAAAGAAAGGATATTTCACACAACCCAAGCAACATTTGTAACAGAATTGTGAACAGACATAGTACAGGATCACAAGAAACTAACTAGCTCGACAACTGTTGTACGTATACATCTACAATTCCATCCACACTTTGCACACAATTCCATCCACACTTTGCACACAATTCCATCCACACTTTGCACATAAAAATTCCCTTGAACATTTTTGTGCAGTTTTTTTGTTGTACACATATATATTGTATTGTTCAATATATTAACTACTATGCTCACGTGCGCAGGTTGAGGGTGTTTTGGTTGCAGCAAATGCGTAATTGACCCCCTTCGAGCCTGTATGTTCCAAATGAAACACTCATGCTTCTGCCTCTGCTTTCATAAATGATGGCACAATTGATTGCCTACGATGCAGTGAAAAATTCCCTTACATATATAGACATTGCCTCAACGTTGTCATTTGAACCCTCAACAACACAATTGTACAATTAGACAACTCATGTTACAAGATGTGCTTCCTGGGTTGGTAGAATTGCCATATGAAGTATACCTATAGAAAAAGGTAAACAATGTCTACATGTTATGCGACTTTCGCGTCCATAGAAAATTTACATTAAATGAGGACAATGCTATACTGCATATTGGTTGAACCAAAAAAAAAAAAATCATATCATGCGTTGACAAGAAATGAAACAATCTGATCTGTATCTCTCCATGCTACCCAATCAATATATGAATAGAGTTTTGCAGTGCCATGACACAGTGAATTGGAAGTGCATAAGATTGCTCAATCTAGGAATGAGAAGCATGAGCAAGACCTCATACAAAGTACCCAACTATGAATAAATCAGGTCCATCCTTTGAGCTGTCAAAATGGATTGCTCCTCTGAACGGAACCATTAGGCATTTTCAATAATATTGCAAATTTGGCATTGTTCAAACTCCATTAAGTTAAATGCTAACACTCTTTTCTAGAACTAGTAATGTTAGAACATTCTCAGGTCAACGTGATATTGGTTCACAGTACTATCAGAAGCAAATGTTCATAGTGATCTTGGTTCATAGTAATATAGTAATCGAAAAAATTCTTGATGCCCATTTGGGGATTTGGTTATAGATGGGATACAATGCCCAATCTCCACTGATTTTTTCATGTCTTGTGTTTGGCAGACTTTTGTTCATGTGATTTCGTACTGTAGTTCAAGGTTCTCATGGGCCTGGTTTTTGAATTATGGTTGGATGATAGATTCAGGATCTTAGCAGTTTTTCTATGATCTTAAAGAATATACAAGACCTGCCTTTCCTTTTAATGTAAGCTCTATGAAGCAAATGTAATATGTAGTTCATTTTAGCACTTTTACTTGATTGATGAAATTACCAAAATTCTTCTTCAAAAATATTTTGAAATAAAAGGATATATGCTAGTTGAATTCAAATAGGACTATGATATCAACCACGAAAAATCAAAATTAAAATTCATCATTGTTATACTTACGGTCAAGTTGACAGTACAATAATTTTACTTGAACAACCCTCCGTTGATTTTTCTGTAGCTTTTTTATGCTTTTTTTATGCAAACACATCCTGGAAAGTATAACTATGACTCACTTTCTCTATTCCTTGATTGAAGAGCATGTTCACCTGTCTAATGCACTTCATAGTTAATGTTAATACCATCAATGGGGCTTTGTTAAGACCAATTCTTGCTTCCGAAAATTGCCCTCCCCTTTCTTTTTCCCCTCTACTTTCCCTTTTTGGTTACTTAGTCATTTTTCGGAAAATGTCTAAGTGTGCGCGGGTTGGCAGATTCACGCATTCACATTTCCACTGATGTTTTTATATCACGAGTCCGACCGACCGCTTTCCCATTCCATACTCAACTACTTTTTCGATCGTGGGTTCCCGACTAAGCGGGCTCAAGATTGTGTTTCCATTGTTCCGCCCCCTACAAACAACACCCGGAGTTCCCCGATATACAAACTGACAACCAAATTCCCCTTTCTTTTCCCCTCTACTTTCCCTTTCTGGTTACTTAGTCATTTTTTATGAATATGTCTCATGCTTTTATATCATGAGTCAGACCGACCGCTTCCCCATTCCATACTTAGCCACTTTTTCAATCATCGATTCCCGAGCAGGCACGCTCAACATTGTGCTTCCACTGTTCCACGACCTACAAACAAAACCCGGAGTTCCGCGATATACAAATTGACCGCTGAATCCCGCCATCATGCCATGTTCCATGTTACACATTTTGGAGTCAAAATTTCAGAGACATACAATTTGGCCATTGGGCCCTCATGTTTCCTGAGTATAACTTGTGACCCTATTTTGAAGCCCGACCGACCGCTTTTCGTACTTTGCCATTTCTTGGAATCTCTTTCGCGGGTCATCAGGTTGGTGGGTTCACTAAATCTCCAATCCTTAATCGCTTTTCGTCGTCCTCGCCACCTTCGCACTTCTTTCTAAATATGCAATTATTAAGCTTTAATGATAACAAATCATCATGCAGGAATTGTAAAAATTGTCATTAATGAGCAAAAGGTTCGAGGAGATCTCCCATTAATACAAATTAAACCAATATTTGTGGAGGGTTATATTATCCCTTCCGAGTGTTCATTTCAAACATCATGGAATCTCTTTCGCGTGTCATTGGGTTGGCGCCTTCATGAAATCTTCAATCCTTAATCGCTCTTCATCGTCCCTGCCACCTTCGCACTTCTTTCTAAGTATGCAATTAGTAAGATTTAATGGTAACAACTCATTACGCAGGAACCGTAGAAATTGTCGTTAATCAGCGAAAGGCTCAAGGAGATATCCCATTGATACACATTAAACCAAGATTTGCAGAGGGTTATATTATCCCTTCTGAGTGTTCATTTCAAACATCATCTGGAGCAAACAGAAATTCTCGTCAACTTATGGCAACAACTCGACAATAGTTCTATCGAGATACAATAAACACCTTCGGGCATGATGACCAGAACTTCCAGTGGTCTAGGGCATATTCTGTTAAGATCCTGAATAGATCTACAAATATAATCACCACAAATACTGAATACACAATAGATCCAACAAAGAAAGATAGAAGAAACCACATAATATTATTATCAAACCCTTGAGGTAGGGCAACACCATACAATGGATCCTATTATGGAAGGGATCCTCTCCTGTTCACTTGCCTCTTCGAGGGGGCATCCTCCTATTGAGCTACCGCTCCAAATACAATACTTCTTTTTTCGGTATATTTCTGTGCAAAATTTGCATAAAAGGGTTGTAGATATGAGTTCCTCTCAGAAAAACACCCAATTTAAAAAAAAAAAAATCGTCCAAAACGGAGTCCGGAAGGTCAAGATATTGAGGTTTTAAAATCTGCAAATTTTCAGGGTTTTTTCTGCGGACGGCGACGTGATTTATTTTTATTTATGTAGCATTTGGAGGCCGAATTTACCCAAATAAATTACAGATATGAGTTCTTCTCACAATTTCACCCAATTTCAAAAAAAAAATCATCCGAAACGGAGTCCAGGAAGTGAAGTTATGAGCATTTTAAGTTCAGCAGTTTTTTAGGGTTTTTCCAGAAAAAACCGCGATTTTCTGCCGAAACTTGTTGGGTTTATTTTTTGAGTTTTTTCATGAAGGCTGCAGGACCGAAGAGTTCATAGGGTGTAATGTGGTATACCTAGGGAGGTAATATGGGTACCTAGGGAGGTACCCAATGGGAATGTAGTTATGTGTTATTAGTGGAAGTCATTTAATATATGGGAATGTGGTCATTCAATGTAAGGTGGACTAGGTCCACTATATTAATAAAGGCCCACTATGGTAGTTGGATGTAATAAATGTGAGAAGGCTCTCTAGGAGGTTTCTAGGAGATAGGGAGAGCTATATAAAGAAGTCTAGGCAATGTAATGAAACATAGTGAAGAATATTGTGATTGTACAAGCAAGAATTGCTTGAGGAGTTTTTTCCTTCCATAAGGATTAATATATGGTGTTACCCTACCTCAAGGGTTTTCTCTATTTCGTGTGTTCATGTTATGGTGAATGGTTTATGGTTTATTCTTGGTATTATTGAAGTATATTTTCAGATCTGGTATAGGTACTTAACAATTGGTATCGGAGCACTTTCCTTGGGCAGACATTGTGGGCAAATATTTTTTATTTTTGCAGATTTTTTTTTTCGGAGCAAAAAAAAGAGGGCCGCAACATTCTCAAAATTTTTGGTACATTTCTGTGCAAAA
>JZKD02S1855547.1:329354-340335 GCA_000966675.3 Picea glauca | reverse complement strand
GGGGGGGGCATTGATGGAGGATTTATATTATAAATCCTCCATTTATGCCCCCCCATAAATGGAGGATTTATATGGGGGGCATAAATGGAGGATTTATATTATAAATCCTCCATTTATGCCCCCCCATATAAATCTTTTAATTTTTATTGAATAATTGTAATTGATTTACATGGAATTATAATATTTTGATATTAGTAACATATGATTAGGATGCAAATGTAATCTTTGTTTCCTTGGAGGTCATGATTGTGCTAAGCACATGTGAACCGCCTTCTTAAAATTAGTCCTATCACACTTAAACAACAATGATAATGTCATTTTCATTGATTACACACCTTATATTGATTATCGGATTTTATTTTCTTGGTGATAGATTGTTTGTGCATGAATATTTTTATTTTACTCCATAGTCCCATCGTCTATAAGATCCATTTATGTAGCTGAAAACAAATAAGTATGCTAATAGTGAATTTTTTGGATAAGAATTGTGTATGGGGTTTTTGGAACAAGCTTTTGAGTGGCCACTTCACCCATCATTAGGGACAAACTAATGAGGAAAACCATCGGGTACTTTCCCTCATTTCGAGGATGGTACCCAAGGTAAACCATATTTTGTAGAAATTCGAGGCTTTTTTGATAGCATGCTCATTTAAGAGCCAAACATGTCACTTGTGGGAATTGAACCTGGGTGGGGGGAAAACACCCCTCAGCACAAACCACTTGGGTTAAACCCAATTGACACACACACACACACACACACACACACACACACAAGTGGCTCAAAGACCACTCACATGTCCTCAATTCAAGCTATCCCAAGGGATTAACTCAACTAGTTGTCGTCAATCTGTTAGGCATTTGGCTAGTTCCATGCCAACAAGTGCCTATATCATATCCCCTTGAGTTAAACACAATAAGTTAGGCTCACAAGTTTATTAGGGATGTAGTCCACAAATGTCTAAAATCATATCTTGTCTATGCTAATAGGTACTCGAGTGATGAAAAATGAAGAACCATAACCATCTACTATAATAACTTTAATAGATGGYTGTAGTTCTTCATTTTTCATCACTAGAGTACCAAGCACATAGACAGGAGATGCTTCATGAATAAACCCCCCCTACCCCAGAGAGAGAGAGAGAGAGAGAGAGAGAGAGAGAGAGAGAGATGAATGATACAAAGTGAGTAAAAATATGAAGAAATTATATTATTTAAGTTCATCTTATGTGAAATATTCAACTACAAAATTTTGCGGGGATTTTTTTTTTTGAAAGACATAGTATTTGATGAATCTAATGTAGTTACATGATGGAACTCTAACAAAGATAAATGATCACATATATAAGTAAATAGTAGGTCAACTTAACACAAGTTCTATATGAGTAAGGAGTTCAAAACCCTCTTCAAGTCCCAATTCTACCCTATCGGTTATGTAGAGGACCAATGGATCTGATGACACTACTTTAGGTAGAGGTAGGGGCAGAGTGTACAGGAGTACACCACTAAGTTAAGAAAGATGACCATTATGTTGGGTATCTCCCCCAAGAACCCAAATGTACTCCTCAAGTATTTGGGGGGTTTACACAGTCATCTACGGAAGTAGGTGATGCTCTTGAAACCAAGGGAAATGGATGAGGCATGTGTACATGCACAATATATGGAAAACATAGGCCAAAAGAAGAGGAAACCAAGTGGTTCAAAGTAGAAAGAGCACCAAGAAGCTTCCAAAGAGGGGAAGAAGAAGTGGAAAGGGGGAAAAGATAAGAAAACAACTGCCACTACACATCAGTGTAAAGATCCCAACAACCATTGTAATCATTGAAACATTGATGGCCACATCGAGGAAAAATATTGGAAACTACATCTAGAGTTGAACCCAAAGAGCTACAAGAAGGACAGAAATAAAAATAACCTTCTAGCCACAGATTCAAGTAATTAAGTTGAAATTAGCTCAGATGTGGATGAAAAGCTTGTATGCACATCTGTGAAAAAGGAGGTGACTCTAAGTAGCCTTCATGACCAAGAAGAGAAAGAGATGACTAAGCTCTGGCACATCAAGATTCAGGTCAAGAAGACCAATATAAATGCTTTGTTCAACTTTGGTTCACATGCTAATCTCATAGCAGTAGATCTGCTAAGCAAGATTGGATTGGAGGTTTAAGATCATCTTAGTCCCTATCCATTGGGTTGGGTAAAAAAGGATGCATAGATAAAGGTAAAGACAGAATCTAAGATTGAATTTGCTATAAGTGTTGATTTTATTGATGAAGTGGAATTGGATGTAGTACCCCTTGATGTGTGTGGAGTAGTGCTTGGAAGACCTTCCATGTATATGGGGGATGAAATATTCATGCGAAGATCCAACCAATATCGATTGATCAAGGATGATAAGTCATACATCATCAACACACATAAAGGAAAGTCAAAGATCTCACTGATAAGTGCCAACCAAGCCAAAAGGTTGATTAGTTCTAGTAAGAAATATTTTTTTCTTTCTTAATATAAAATTAGTCTGATGATGAGTCAATGAGAGTGAAGGCATCTCTGGAGGGGTGTAGTAAAGAGATGAAACATCGTTTGGAGGAGTTTCTACATGTGTACAGAGGAGTGTTCCAAGAACCTAAAGGGATACCACCTAAGAGGGAAGTAGAGCACTGTTATCCCCATTTTGTGGATAACTAAGGAGATGATGTCTTGAGGCCCTCAAGTTATAGATATGGAGTGCCGAGAGACTACATGACCAACGATACCCTTTTCACAGATGGAAAACCCACTCACCAAAAGATATGGTCACAGGTTTGCAGATGGCATCCACCACACCAGTTGGCTTTCGGAAGGCAATGGGCCTTGCTCCATGAGGTACAAGTTAGTATTATGGTGATTATCATTTCAATACCTGAGCCATTTGATTATGTTGTATCTTAGATTGCTCTAGATTTCATGATATTTGCTTGGACATTATGCCTTTTGCCCTGCTTCATCTTGGTGTTTGACATTGTGCCCTAGCAAGTGGTCTTCTTTGGGAATGGGTTTGCTACAGGGAAATCCCTTAATGAACCATCATACCATCCTCGACCATACTTTCCATTTTTCATTATTATTCCCCTCTGTTTCCTTATCTATTGGGATTTTAGGGTGTATTGACCCAAGAAGGGATTGTCTCTAATTCTATGGGAAGAAGGGGCTAAAGGCCCAGAGGGGTTGGTTTTGGGTAAAAGATAAAAGCCACATATTAACCTTTCAGATGCTTCACCTAGGGATCACCCAAGAGAGCAATAAAACACTTATCTTTAAATAAAAGGGGAACCATAATATAACAAAGAAATGCCTGAAAGTTAGATTGAAGGAAAGAAGGTCTCATCATGAGTCGACCTATCACGTCCATGGATATCTAGTGGTATGACATTGTCATTATCTGCTCACCAAACCAGGGCAATGACTCTCAGTTGCATGGATGAGACAAAGGGGGTCTCATCACGAGCCAACCTTCTCATCTCCATTAGACATTTGTGGGTGACATTTCCACCATCTGGTCACCATGTCGAGGCAGTTACCTTCAACCTCTCCTTGTTATAAAGAAAATATAAATAAATAAAGATAAAAGGCAAATGATGGGCTTGGAAAAAGTGCATTGTGGACGAAGGTACCACAGACCCTCTATAAAGGCACCCATGAATGAGACACTACGACCCCTATTATGTCATGATCCCTATGCCCATTGAGTCTTGACCCCATCCACCTCATACACCTTACATGGATTAGAGAGGGACCACTTGGAGGCTCTCCTTGACCTAGGGAAAGATCTACCTAATAGGACACCTCATCAACCCTCCCATACTTAAGCTTGACAAGTCGCATAATGTCTTTGAGCTGTTAATTGTTTGCTATAGTAATATTTGATGCACATACTTAGATGGATTATTTATTGATTGTATCCACTTATCATGATATTATGACTTGAGATCCTTGGAGGGCGTGTTCATTTGTCTTTGTAGGACCTAGCTGGTGGACAATTTTGGGAGAACAAGACTAGCTTGGGCTTCCATGGGGCTACAAGCCCACATGTTGGATGTCAGGGTCCCGCATGCCATATGAGAGAAATATAACTTGGATGGCCTTGATGATAACTTAGACAACCTAGCTCACGCATTACTTGCCAAACGATTTTCCCAGGAGGGGCAAAACGTCCCATTTTTTAGCATGACATCATGACTATGGGGGCTAGGGCTTGGTGGTGAGGTGCCACTCATTTGCACTTGGACATTTTGAGAAGAAGAGGTTTTTCACCATGATGAGATCACTTAGATTCTTGACACATGGCCTTGGGAGGCCCTTCCATGCTTCTCCAACACCAACGACCTACTCAAAGTGGAAAAATGCCCCTTAAAGGGGTGATGTCATCCTAGATTAGGGTTTAATTTGTGCACAAGATGAAATTTTAAGTGAATTGTTTAATATTATTGCGTTAAGGGGGAAATATTAGGGTTGTTGACCCCTAATCTTTTGTTTTACTCCTTATTTTTTGGACAAGCCATGTTGTCTAATTTTTGTATAAATAGAGATCATAAGATCTCATTTTAAATCACAAATCTCCTCTTGTGAGAGGTTTTGGTCTGGAATTTTCGACCTCCTTAGCTCTTGTGCACTTGTGTATGGCTATGGTTGTGAATGGTTAATGGAAGAAGTGATGCACTAGCCTTTGACAGTTATTTTCTAGCTCTTGTGGTGGATTATCTTAGCATCTCTACTGATCAAGGTATGGTTTTTAGTCTCTTGCTATCATTTTATTCAAGTCAAGTATTGTTATGCTAGGAGCTAGGTGGGAAGTATAAGGGCATACACCCCCACCATAGTCTTCACCATTTTTTGTTTCATCTCATTTATTTACAAGGGTTTGCTAGGAGAAGTATAAGGGAATACACCCTCTTAGCTTAAACCCTAACTTAGAGAAACTTGCCTTGGGAAGTAAAAGGGCTTACACCCCCAAGGAGGTAGATTCTCTAAGCTCCTTTTGACTCCATTAACCCAATAGTAAAGTCACTACTCATTAATTTGTTGCATTGGAGAAATGAATTATTGCATTGGGAAACGTGAATTTCTGTCATTTTTACTTCTTGCAAAGAGGATGGTCTTCCTTGTGACTTGGGCACCTCATGTCATACACCCACTACGACAAACTAATTTTTTCATCTTTTCTTCAAGGGATAGAATCCTCGAATTTCTATGGGGGCCTAGCACATGCCATCCCTTCCCTTATCTTCCTCCATGTGATTGTTGGCTATGACCGCAAACCTTACCAGAAAGGTGCTTCTGACTTTCACGTTTCAGGATTTCTGTGTGCGAGCTCTCCCCGACTCCCTGTCCCTTGAAATGTCGAAACCCGAAATGGATTTAACGAGCTCCTTGGCTCCCCTTTTTTCGACTCCATGCGACCACCTCCATGAACATGCTCTAACACAAAAATGGCGCTACTGGAGGAGCCTCCCCACCTACCTTCCTGACGGGAAATTCATTCCAGGGTCAGAGAGTTGCTTTGGTTTTTGCGCAAGTAAAAACTAGTATGGTACTGGTTCGGTGGAAGTTAACGAAACCATTCCAGGTCCCTTCCACCACCTTTCATTAGCCATCATGGTCTCTTTTAGCACATCCCCCTCCCAACAGTCATGCAACACATATTCATGACATAATTTACATCCATCAACCTTTTATACAAAGGTCCATCAAATCAAACATTAACATCTTTGTATTTGCCATAGTTCTTGGCCAATATAGTTATGTTTACAGACTGGGGGAAACAGGGTGTTACAATTCCCTCCCCCTTAAAGGAACATCATCCTCAATGTTCTATCTATCAATATGATGTGTATATACACAGGTAAACAAAATTGGATATGCTTGTTTCATGACATCTTCCATTTCCCACATAGCCTCATCCGAGCCAAAATGTTTCCACTGCACCTTGACTTGTGCAATGGTTCGGTTCCTGAGTGGGGTTTCCTTTCTGTCCAATATGCATTGAGTTTCTGGGAGAAATTATCCCTCTGGTTCCACCTGGATCATAGACCAGTAAATTATATGATTAGAATCGTGTACATATGTCTTCAATAATGAAACATGGAAAACATTATGTGCTTTTACTGTTGGAGGAAGTGATAGCCTATAGGCTACAGGTCCCACCCTATATAGAACCTCAAAGGGTCCACAATACCGAGGTGCCAACTTGGCACAAGCTCCCATCCTCAGGGAACCCTTCCTGGGCCTAACTCTGAGATATACATGGTCTCATGTCTGGAATTCTCTTGGAGTTCTCTTTTTGTCGACGTAACTTTTCTGTCGGTTCTGAGCGACCTTCATATTTTGTTTTATCTGAATTACTTGTTGTTCCATTCATTTCAACATGTCAGGTCCAATAGTAATGTTGTTTATGAGATTACTACAACTGACTGGAGTGTTGCACGACCTACCATAGAGGACTTCTAAAGGACTCATGTTCAGGGATTCTTGGTAGCTGTTGTTGTAGGCAAATTCCACTAGTGGCAGGTATTCTTCCCACTTTTTAGGTTGATGCATTATATGCATCCTTATCATGTATTCTAATATTTGGTTCACACTTTTTGTCTGTCCATCAGTTTGAGGGTGATAGGTTGTGATAAACAATAATTTGGTCTCTAGACCAGCCATCAAGGATTTCCAAAAGTTGGAAGTAAATTTCATGTCTCTGTCAGACACGATCTCTTTAGGCATACCATATAGTCTAAACATCTCCTTCATGAATAGGTTGGCGATATCTATTGCCTTGCAAGTCGATTTGATGGGGATAAAATGAGAGGACTTGCTTAGTTTATCCATCACCACCATGATGGCGTCATTCTGCCCGGCCGATGTTGGTAATCCGGTGATGAAATCCATGGAGATGGTCTTCCATTTCCATTCTGGGATTGGTAGAGGTTGTAATACTCCTGTTAGGGGTCGGTGTTCTGCTTTAACCTGTTGGCATTCTATACATTTGGCTAAATACTCAGCTATGTCTTTCTTCAGTCCAGTCCAATAGAATTGTTTCTTGGTGGCTGTGGTCATCTTCTGGTATTCTGGGTGACCAGTATATGGTCTTTTATATAGTTCATCCATTATGAACCTCTTCAATTCGTCACAGTTTGGAATATACAATTTGTTTCTGTAAGTTAGTGGACCTCCATCTAACATCTGGTAGCCTTCGTACATTAGTCTTGCGGGTTCTTGCTCCAGGTATGAGGTCACGGTCTGGAAGAACGCGTCTGTTTCTTGTGCATTGTTAACTCTTTCCCTGACGTTGGGCATCGACCACCTTATTTTCCTTTCCCTTGATATGATTGATTTCAAAATCAAACTCGCTAAAAAGGGCCATCCACCTGGCTTGTCTAGCATTGAGTTTTGGTTGGTCAAATAGATGTCGCAATCCACAATTGTCTATCATGAGTATGAAGTTCCTTCCCAGGAGGTAATGCCTCCACATTTTCAAGGTGTGCACTATGGGGGCCAGCTCTAGATCATGGGTCACATTGTTGGCTTCGTGCTCATTCAATTTTCGAGATTCATAGTAGACTATGCTTCCTTCTTGCATAAGGAATCCTCCAAGCCCTTCCTTACAGGCATATGTGCACACGAGGAATTCGTTTTCGGGATCAACGATCTTCAGCATGGGTGCATGGGTTAGAAGGTGTTTCAGGGATTGAAATCTTTCTTCACATTCTTGTGTCCAGGTGAATTTAGCTCCCTTCTTCTTGAGGGTAGTGATTAGACAACCAATCTTGGAGAATCCTTTTATAAATATCCTATAGTATCCTGCTAAGCCCATAAAGGATATGATATTTGAAACGTCCTTTGGGGTAGGCCATTCCATGCTATACCTGATCTTGTTAGGGTCTACTGCTACCCCTTCTAGGAATTTTCTGAGCACATAAAAGTGGTAGGGGAATTGGTTAATCCAAATGGTACTACCACAAACTCGTAGTGACCATATCTAGTTCTGAAGGCGGTTTTGTGGATGTATTCACCTTTAATTCAGACTTGATGGTATCCAGATATTAAGTCAATCTTGGAGAAGATGGAGGCACCTCCCAATTGATCGAACAATTCATCGATTCGGGGTAAGGGTTACTTGTTCTTTATGGTTACCTTATTGAGTTTTCTATAATCTATCACTACTACATATTGAAAAATTTGCGACGACCACTTGCAACGAAAGTACTCTTTCGTCGCAACATGCAAGAGAAAGAGTTATTTTTTTCTAAATCTACCCCGTGTTCATCGCAATCTTGACGCCTACAGTTTGACTGAATTATAATGGTCAATTTTCGTTGCATAAGCGACACCGTTAGATTGTCCATCGCATCAGTGACGAAATTTGACCATAATAATTTAGTCATACTTTACTGTTGAAAATGACCTAAAATAAATAGGTGGAATATATATATTTTTAGGTCACTATCGTTGCAATTGCGACGATGGTGACCTAAAATTGGCCTATAAATATTTGACGATTTAAAGATGTTCGGCAATCTTGCTATAACAACGATGGTTCCGAAAGGGTATTTTTGTGTGGAAAAATGTCGCAAAATGTTGTTAGAGGTGGGGAAAAAAGTAAAGCGGGTGAAAAGGGTGATGGTAGATGTTATTTCCCTTGTAAAAAATGTTGCCTCAGACGTCTCGTAATAATTTTAATAGCAACAACTACCAAACATTGTAGGAAATATGGTCACATTGATGGCGGATGGAATGACTATAGTCCCATGGTAATTAGCTATATATTCATTATCTTTTTTTATTTTGTCAATTTTATATAAAATTATATATATGTATATATATTGTTTGATTGTTTGTTATAGTATACACTAATTTTGCATGATTGTTTGTAATTATAAAGTTAGAGTTTCCCTCTAACTTTCCGCAGAATATTGCACCAAGTATTAGTATAAATGATGTTGTACAAGCTGAGGAACATCATCATGACCAAGCAAATGAGGATCTCCTGGAAGAAGATGATGGGACAAATCAAGTTAATGATCCCATGGAAGAAGATGATGGGACAAATCAAATGATCCAAGATTTGTTTTTGCAGCCGGATGAGGATGGGGAAAATGCTGGTATTTATGATGAACCTCTATTAGAAAAGGAAAATAAACGACTTTATGAAGGATCAAGAGCAAATGTTCTCTCCGCTATATTGTTGCTGGTGAACTTAATGGTTATGAATAATTTGTCGAACACTTGTATCACACAAATACTAAGGTATGTAATATGTTTCATCTCATACTATACATAAATGTTGATTTTTTTATATTTGATTTTAGTGTTAATTAATGTGTAAAATAAGAATGCATTTTTTACGATTAATATTCTTACATTAACTAGTTGTTTGTAATGTTGTAGATTGTTAGGTGATTTTTTGTTACCATCGTCAAATATTTTACCTTGCACATATCGAGGTTTGCATGCCATTATGAAAGACATTAGAATGGATTATCAAACTGTAGATGCATGTCCTAATGACCATATTATATATTATGGACAACATGCTTCGAAAACTGAATGTCCACAATGTCTTATCAGTAGATATCGAACCGATCAAGTAACAAAAAAGGTGCCTCAAAAGGTTCTTCGTCCCATAATTTCACGTTTACAGTGATTGTTCAGGTGTGAAAGCATAGAAAAATTTATGGATTACCATGCACGTAACAGAAGTGAAGATGGTGTTCTCCGAATGCCTGTCGATGGTTCTGCATTTAGGGAAATTGAGGAAAAATGGGCAGATTTCAAAGATGAACCTCATAATGTTAGGCTTTCATTGGTAGCTGACAGTGTTAATCCACTCGGAGAGCTTAGGTCTATTTACTCAGTGTGGCCTATTTTTTTTATCAACAATAACATTCCTCCTTGGATGTCAATAAAGAGGGAGCACATTATGTTGACAATGATTGTTCCAGGTATTTGTTTACATTATTTTTTTGAATTTAACATTTTAATTTGTTTCAATTTTTGCATAATATATTTTGTTTATTTATTTAATTATATATATTACATGATATCATTCCTTTAGTAATTATGTGTAATTTCAAACAATTAAGTAAGTACCAGGTTAAAGATATGAATTTATATATCGAGCCTCTTATCGATGAGCTACTAAAGTTATGGGCTGACATCACAATGTACGACATATGTAAACCGATCGGGGAGAAGAAATTTAAATTCCGTGGAATAATTTTATGAACAATTCATGATGCCCCTGGACTAACACATTTTTGTGGTATGTATAAGTATTCTAATATTTCTCTTTAATACTATACAATATTTAATGTTATCATGGTGTATATTTACTTTTTAAATAATCTCATCGTATAATTGACATTAATCCATTTGTTGTAGGTCTCCAAACAAAGGGTAAATTTGCATGTCCAGTTTGTGGCCCTAAGATGAAGTATCGTCATTCAAAAAGTTTAGGAAAGATGGTGTTTGATGAGTATAGGCACCTTCTTCCTAAGAACCATAGGTATCGTACTACTGAAAAACATATTTTCAATGGGAAAGAAGAGACTAGTTTAAAATCATGAAGAATGACACCTCACCTATGGAGGTTGGAATATAATAGAAACCGTCAAGGTACTCAATTTCATAATGTATCATAGATCATTTAATGTTTTGAATGTTTATTTTAATCATTGAATTTATTTTACCGTATTTGATAATTATTTTTGTGATTTCTTTTATGCTTCATGAAGGTATTAATAATGGGCTTCCACGAGCGAATGAAATCTTATCCTGCTCAATTCATGATGTTTCCCTACTATGAGGAGCTAAAAATAGCTCATTTGTTTGATACAATGCATATCGGGAAGAATGCGACTGAAACGTTATGGCAAATCATAGATGGTAGGAGGGACAAAGAAAAAATTGTCAAAATTTGTACTGACATTCAGGAAGCCAATCATGCAATGCGAAGTGTGAT